>JAUELK010242692.1:0-17306 GCA_031471215.1 Gastropteron pacificum | reverse complement strand
CGCCGGCGGCAGATTGCTATTTCTATAGGAAAATGTCTTGTCGTTGGGTGTGTAGTGTGTAGTCTGATAACATTTTTTTTTAAAACTTTTAGGGATCCTTTCTGTGCCCCCTAGATGAGATAGGTTCCTTGCTACACGTACTTATTTCAAGTATACTTGTTTTCTGGTTTTGTCCTGTCCTCGGCCATGAACAATGAAAAATGTCTACTCGACCCGAGGGATCCGAAATCGGACCGGTCACTTGGAAACCAAGCCAGTTAGGCATAGGCTAATCCAACATTGTTGACAGTTCAGCCACCGCGGGCCCCCGAGTCTTGCTTGGTCAACGTCAGAGAGCTTTCATATTCCAAGCTCTCCGGCCTAGGTTTATAGATCGCTTGAAGAGCGAATAGCTCACATTGTGCCTGATAGCAAACAATAACAACATCATCAAAATTTGGACTTAATTTTGTTCTTCAACGAAATGAACATCTCAATAGAACCAACTTGATTCTTTCAATGTCTTGTAAATCTAAAATATGTATTAATTCCAAAGGAACCAAATGTAGGGGGTATTTTCTGAAAATCTACACCGGTGATTGATTTTTACTAGACTTGAACCAGTCTTGGGGTTTCATCAACTAAAAAATGATCATTGCAAACAATTTTTGACATAATTACTTGTAGGCCTATGATCCGGTGGACCAGTGGTCAGTGCTTTGGCCCCTCAAATGAAAGGAAAGGTCCTGCCTTCGAATTCCGGGCGTGCCGATTCGATTTGAGAGTATTTTCTTATCCACCACCAGGTGTAGGCTACTCATGGAAATAAAAGTAATGTCAGACATTTCTCACTGTATCCAGGTAGAAAGTAGGAAACGGTACCCGACTATAGACAGCGAATTATCTTGTTTGTATGTTATGGTATGGGCGCCGACCAGGCAGCATAAGCTATGTAGGCATACGCCCCCAAAGAGGTTGAGATTGCTTCGGAATAAAACAGGTCTGTCCGAGCAAGAAAATGCGCTATAGGCCTTCACATTGGCTATTACTAGGCCTATTATTTTGCTATCTAGTTCTGCGTCGTGGGCCGTGGACTCATTTCGCTGGTTTGGCACTTTTTTTAAATTGCGACAGTAGGCCTACGCCCCAACGTGACAGTTTCTCAAAGGCCTCTCTAAAAATGATTAGGCTAGACTAAAAGGGGAATTTGGGAGAACGACAATGATCGTCCTGAATCAAGTCGATAGGCTTAATTACCATGTAAATATGACCCCAGCCCTCTCTCTCACTCAATCTATCTCCCTCTTTCTATGATGTGTGTACAGTATGTGTATTAATTCGATACATTTCAGACATATGATTCCCAAGCCTTTGGAAATTGATAACATTACAAAACACAATGCAGAACAGCACACGAAAGCTAATTTTCTGCCCAATGCGTAGACCTAAAGCAAACAAAACTGTTCCACCGCATCAGAAATCTGTGACGTGTCTCTTCGTGTCAAGGTGAGACTGAGAGAGATCCGAAAAACAGCTGTTCCATCTGTACACAATTAGATCTAACTTTTTGTATACAAAATGGATTTTCGTATGAACCTGTTCGAAAAAACAAATATTCCCTAGCCTAGACGGAAGAGATCAAACAGAGCAAAAAATAAACAACTAAAGCGTCATCTAGAAATAGGTTAAATTATGCGACCATCCAGCACCCAGCAACGCAGTTCTAAAAATAACCCAGTCAGCATGCTGGTTTGTTTACATCAAACAGCTGACTGCGCCCAGTGTATTTCCTCTTTGGGCAAGGGACTCGTTGTCAATCAATGGCTGAACTATGAACTTTCCCTATTTACATATTTGCATATTTCTTATAACGTCTTTTAAATTTCATTTCGTGAATGCATTATTTGGATGCAAAGCTCAAAACTTTGTTTCAAACGATTTGAGTGCAAATCTGAAGCGACTAGGCGAAGTAACAAAATAAAATGGGAGGGTTTTAGCAAGTCACGTGACATAACGTAATCCCATAGCAGAAGAAGAGAGCTCCGCCATAGCTGTTGTTTTGATCGACGACTGAGAAAGAACCCAAGAAAAATTGTTGTAAACATGTCATCCCCAAGTCCTGGGAAGCGTCGAATGGACACTGATGTTGTAAAGCTGTATCCTTATAAGAATGTATATATGTTTGGAACCAATTTAGGTTCAGAATAAGCGAAAATATGATGTTTTAACCATATGACCCAGATTGGCCATCCAAGCCCTTCCTCTGCACTGACTTTGTAGAGCTGGCAAGGCCGAGGTCATTGTTTACCTCACGATTCCTTTACGAACATCCTAAATATAACAAAGAACCTTGACGATGATATTCGTATTTCAATGTTAGTTTCAACATGATTCATAGAGCATCGTATTTTCCTAGGTATTCTCATGTACATATAAACTTCAAGGCAGTATTTTGGTGTCATATGGCCTGTTAGACGATTGCACTTCTTTCTATTTCTAGATCTATTGATAGATTTCTAGACTAGCTAGATAAATCTAGACTAGTCTCAGTTCGAGATGTTTTGTTTACTACCTACCAATCTTCTAGATCTAGATTAGACCTAGAAATCTAGATCTGGATCTTGGGACATTAAAAACCAGTTGTTATATTCTGATAGAACGAAGCCAAATTATTACAAACATAAACAGGGATGATGAGATCATGTCTGGACTAGATCTAGATCTAGATCTAGAATGAATCATTTTTGTTTACTGATGGCGATGGAACCCTGTCAAGTTTAGCCAAGGTCCAGAGTAAACATACCGGGTACGGACAACCTGCCGGCTACATCACTCCGGATAATTTTCAGAAATTAGTTTCACTTCGTTTATTGAGCAATATAAATATGACACAATTTAACATTTTGATTACCTAAACCAATGTTTCTACTTCCTTCTGAAGCGAGAAAAACAATGCGGGAGCAACGTTTTCATACTGTTTTGCTCCATTTAATTCTCTAGTGACCAGCAAGTATCAACATTCTCTTCTTATGGGGATGACAAAAGTGACTTAAGGGAATAAGTTTATGAAGTCCTGAGTCATGAAGAAGATTAATCATGTTTCTCATCACTCCAAACACTGTAGCCTAGACTCAGATGAATATTTATATTTTTTGCACAAATGTTCTGGAATTCTTCCTTTTCACCTATTGCTTTTGTCTATATATCTTTTGTTTTCATTATTATTAAGGGTAAGTTTACGGACCAATGAAGAAGTTAACTTTTGTAGGCCTACATTTCATCGGCCCACACACTTTTTGGGCAGAGCAGTGAGAGGCAGTTGTGCTCACTCAACCCCTTATTTTTTTTGAGGGAGGGGGAAAGGCTTTGAACTTTGATTATACTTCGTTCTGGATAAATTGGTAGTAAACATCATTTTAAAATGCAAATGATGTGTTTATAATGAGTTTGAAGTGCTTGAATGACAAGTGTCCGATCTGCTGAGAAAGAATCCAGAACAGTGAGTGAGAAAATGTTCGGTTCAGTGATAAAACTGACTTTGGGGTGATGGAAAAGTCACCATGTGACATGTTATAATAATAGTATTAATAGCTTTCAGAACATGACATCATTCAGAAGTTAGACCAATCACAATGGGCTTCATTTCAGTATGATCAGTATTCAGTATAGCTTCATTTCAACTGTGATCATTCTCATGAGGCCTACGCCAGCATAGGAGGACTTGGCACAAAATGTCGCCGGGTGTCCGTACCCAGTATGTTTACTCTTCAGACCTTATAACGTTTGTTCTTGCTCAAGATCTTCGACCATGCAGGAAATTTAGTCCAGTCCATGACATCAGACTCAGACCTACTCATTTTGGGGGTGGGTATCATTCATTTCAACTGTCAGCCCTTCTATTCCATGGTAGGCATATTTAATCAACTAAGATTGTTCTCTTTATTACTTATGCTGTGCATAGAAGATAAGAGTAAGAGTAAGAGCGGGACTAAATGCGTATTGTTGATTAGTCACCATCAGCCTCGACAGGTAAAGAGAAGCGAAGTGTCTATTCGCCCCCGGGTCCCATCATAAAAATGTATACACATTTTACAGGGTCCCCACCAGGTCGGGAAAACGGGAAAAAGTTCGGGAATTTTGTGATGGGTCGGGAAAAATGAAATGCTACATTGTTCATGTTTTGTTTGGAAAAATAGCCTTACTACTAGGTCTACACTGTCCAATCAGTGACATTGATGATTAGTTGAGAGGTAAGATGTCTTTAAGTGATATTAGCAATAGTTGTAATCTGTTGTTTGAAGACTACACTTCAAAAGGTACCTTTAACTTTGCATTTTGTCATTGATAATAGACTTTTGGTGATTATTTTCGCCGCAAATTGGGGTCTTGAAAATAAATTGGGGGGTCTTGAAAATAAATTGATGGATTTGGTGGGGACCCTGATTTTATTTACGGACCCAGATTGGACCGAAAGTCTGCAGATGCCGACGAAAGTTCATCCATGTCAGCGTGCAAAATAGCAGACCCGTAGGCCTACATCCACGGCCATAGTCAGCATCGCTACATGATCTCTCTAAATTTCATTTCATTAGAAAACAAAACATTAACAGAGTTTAGTTGATAATTCAGTCTTTTTCAACTTGACTACACAACGCGATAGACACTCTTACTTACTCTCAATCGAGAACGAAACATCTTATCTCAACTCTAGGCCAGACAGCATGGAGTTCTCTGCTCTAGGCCTAGCAGACAAGTTTCTCCCACTCTCACCCGCCCCTCGATACGTTATGGCGAGGCTACCTGCGTTCAAGGGTCTGTATATACAATTGTTATATTGGGACCTGGGTCCGATCATAGGCAGCCATAGAGAAATCTACTTTGTGGAGAACAGTAAGTCATTCCTGTTTTTATTTCAGACATAACGTTCTTCCGGAGCAAAAATAGAGAAACAATTAGGTTGCCCGAAAAATCGCTCTTATGACCGAAGTGTTCCTATATCCTACGTTCTAATGTCCATGTCCATTTGGGAGATTCTGGGCAGTTTATGTATGACTAGCCGCCCATGTCATATTGGGAGTTGGACATTGGTGGAGTCCTATGCACCTTAGAGCTGGAATTCTCCTGTTCAAATATTCACACCATTTTTGGTTATTGTAGTCAAAATATCTGCTGGAAGGGGTTGCTTATAATATTATGATTATTATGTCATATTATTATATTCATGATGTATTCGCCTTGACCAAATGTTCAGTATTGAAAGCAAACACGAAGTGACGATCCTTGGTGGTCTGAATGAGTTTGTGGTCAAGTTTTTTGGACCTATTGGAAGTGAGTACATTTATTCATGGGAGCTGTTATTGGGCTGCAAGGTGACTCGATGGTGAACATACTGGGTTAACTCCATTGGTCTCCAAGTTGGTGACCCAGGCTCAAATCCCTGTGTACATGGGTGGTGTGGGCAGCATTTGACTATCCACCACTATCCTAACTGAGTTAGACGTAAATATGTGGCTCCTACTTATTATACGACTCAATTGTGTTGATAAGGGTATACAACTCCAAACTGTGTTTTGTCAAGCAATGATCAATGCTAGTCCCATTAGTCAAAAACAATGAATGACTTGTATTGCTTGTAACATTTTAATTGAACAAAAATCATAAGCCGAAGGGAAATACTTCTTTTTATTCATTATCTAGTTGTGTTGATTTTTATAGGTTCACTTTATTCATCCTGGCATCAAAGTCAAAATTATTTATGAATATAGTTTGTTTTTTCTTAATTCAAAGTTGGATCTCAGCTTCAGTCTTATTTTGTTGCTTCTCATCATCATAGATTGTCGTCTTTGTATGTAATTTCTCCAGAAGTATTTTAGGAGGACAACAATTATTATTTTTTTTTTTTCAGCACCATATGAAGGAGGGGTGTGGAGGGTGCGTGTTGATTTGCCAGACAAGTACCCCTTCAAGTCACCCTCCATTGGTTTTATGAACCGCGTGTACCATCCCAACATTGATGAAGTGTAAGTATTCTCAGTCAGTTATGAAGACTTGTTTGTATAGGCTATGGGTCCTAAGTAATGCACACATTGAAGAAAGCATAACATTGTAAAACATTGTAGAATGATTACCAACAAGCTCCAGCTTAATGACGAAAAAACAGAGTGTCTCATCTTCAGCACCAAAAATCCAAATATATCACCAGACCACATCAAATTGGGGATGAAACCATCGCTTTTAGTAAAAAAGCTAAAAATCTTGGTGTTTATTTCGACCATTTTTTGTCCATGAATAGTCACATCAGTCATCTGTGTCAGTAAGTGTGTCTCGAATTGAGACGTATAGGGGCAATGACACTATTTCTTAATGAAACATAAAAAAAAGATCCTTGTGTCTTCATTTATATTGTCTAGATTGGACTATTGCAATTCCCTGCTCTTCAACCTACATGACGAGTCGATAAACAAATTACGAAGGTGCCAAAATAATGCAGCAAGACTTGTTCTTAAGAAAAAAGAAGAGAGACCATGTTACCTCAATGTTTGTACATCTTCATTGGCTCCCGGTCAGAGCAAGATTTGAGTATAAGATTGCTCTTCTTTGTTTCAAGAGTATCAACAATACTGCACCAAAATATTTGTCCAGTCTTCTGTCACCGTAAACACCATCTCGATCTCTTCGCTCTGCAAACAAAAATATCCTGAAAATTCCCAAAGTCACGTACAAAACGTTTGGCAAAAGATCGTTTTCATTTTGTGCCCCAAATATTTAGAATAGACTTCCGATGTCTCTGAAAAGCGCTCTTACAGAAGCACAGTTCAAAACCAATTAAAAAACCCAGATATTTCAGAAACATCTTATTATGTAATAATTTGCCTTATTTGATGATTTTATTCTGTGTCAGAAGTCCATACTCATGTCATCTATGTTTCATTGAGTGTATTAATGTCTCTGCCCATTGTAGATCGTGTCTTGATTTTAAAGTGTACAGCGTCTCGAGCTCATGCTAATGGGGATGATGCGCGTTAGAAATGAACTCTATTATTATTGTTAAACAATCACTTGCAATGATTCATTTAAACATCCTTTCCTGAAGACAAGCATTTTCTCATTACAATGTAGATATATATAGAGAAAATGCTTGTCTTCAAGAATGAATGTTTAAATGAATCATTGTTTTAGTCTCACTGTATGAATGTCTGTGGTTAATCCTCTTTCTAAATCCTCAGGTCTGGCACAGTGTGTTTGGATGTAATCAATCAAGCATGGACTGCCTTATATGGTGAGCAGGACAGAAGTCTTCGCTTTTCTAAATATATTTTTTTCCCCCTTCTTTTTGAACCATGTCACAAGTTTATTAACATTTATGTAAGCCAAATGATTGTCTTCCCAACCTTTAAAAGGCTTATAAAGTGATAGTCAATATTATTTGTGATTGATCAAAGTCAGTGCAGACTCTGTCTTCGAACTTTATTTTACTTTGTGATGTTGATTTTGAGCACAAACGCGATTCACTATTTCTCAATTTCTCTTTTTATCTGCTTTGGCATCTGTCTGCGCAGACTTTGACCATTGATTGAGCCTCAAATGGTACAGATTTACATGCTTAGATACTTAAGCTGACAACTGATTGATGAGGTCTATGAGGTACCCATATGGTTGACTCGAGGTACCCATATGATTGACTCGTTGGGTTTGTAAGTGGGTGATGGTAGTTCAAACGCCCCTGTGGGATTTTGGACATTGGTCATGTGGTCATGTGGGCCGTTACTATGATTGGCTATCCATCCATCCCAGGCCCATCGGAGAGGGATAGTAATAAATAATAGGAATAATAATAATAATAGTTATAATAATAGCCGATTTATATAGCGCTTTTCCTCTTTGAGCTCAAAGCGCTTTACAGCATATTATTACCCCCGACAGATTATGTGACCTAGTTGTGTTGTTAGTAGTGTGAAAACAACTAAAAATTGATGTACTGTTTAATTTTTTCTCAGATTTGTCCAACATATTTGAATCTTTCCTGCCACAACTCCTCACTTACCCCAACCCAGTAGACCCCCTGAATGGGGACGCAGCAGCTCTTTACCTCCACAAACCTGAGGAGTACAAAAAGAGAGTGAAAGGTAACACAGATTTTGTAACAATGTGTTATTATCCTTCCTTCACTCGAAAAACACAATATTCCCTGTTTGGAGCCTTCTTTGGGAAGAGCGCACTATAAATATACTTTATTTTTATTATTTATTTATTAATTTGTTTCCGTCAGATGTATCCCTAAAATACGCCTTACTGTTTTTGGCTATAGTATGCGGAATTAGGCTGGTCTTAAAGGGGTTAATTGTTTTGGATTTGTTTTCCCTCTAGATCTAATCATTCTCAAAATCCTATTTGAAGATGTCAATATTTTGCTCATCATTTTTTTGATTTCCACATTTCCTTCAAAGGAATGGTCAATGTATTAATGTTTGTTGTCATTTGAAATCACATTTTATGATGGTATCTGTAAGTCGTCCATAAAGTGTTGTCCGTATTCTCATTACTCAAATCATGTTTATTTATTTAGCATGGTGTTATTGTTGTCGAACATTATGAGAATTATGTTAATTTATTTGGTATAGTGTTATTGTTGTCGAACATTATTCACCACATTGATAACGTAAAAATATGAGAATTATGTTAATTTATTTAGTATAGTGATATTGTTGTCGAACATTATTCACATTGATAACGTACAAATATGAGAATTATGTTTATTTATTTAGTATAGTGTTATTGTTGTCGAACATTATTCACATTGATAACTTAAAAATATGAGAATTATGTTAATTTATTTAGTATAGTGATATTGTTGTGGAACATTGATCTCAGACTCTCTGTGTCCTCAGATTATGTCCAGCGCTACGCTACTGTAGAGGTATATAATGATGCGGAGCAAGGTTCATCTTCCAGCGAGTCCTCCATGAGTGACTTCTCCGAGGACGAGGCCCAGGACATGGAGTTATAATACTGGGCCTGGGGTCGCCAGGACCCACTCGCAGCAACCTAGCCTTGATCTTTTCCAATTGTACACTCAACAAACACCTAACAACATTAACCCTGTAAATAGGACATTGCATTTTTCATGTGGATGCCAGAATGTGGACTGTGCCACCCATACCCCCTACTACACCTTTCTCTGACGGAAAAAAGCAATCTTGTTTCTCTATACAACATGATGAAGGTTTCAAAAAGGAGAGAGCCACAGAAGAGAACGTTTTCACAAAAATAATATACAACAAAGTTGTTTCTGTGAACAGAACCTACATTCTGAATTTGTTTGCCTTTTTGTCTCAGGAATACGGTTTTATAACAACCCTTATATACTGACCTGAAAGTGAAATAAAGAACAGACCGTTCCCAAAAGGAAAAGCAACACAATTAAAGTAAGGAGATCAAATTATTCAGAAATTATTTTTTAAAGGCAATGTATATTTTGCTGCTACTCAAAACCAATTGCGAGGTAAATTATATTTTAAGTATTCATAACATCAATAGCACTTTATAGTCAGGCCAAGAGCAGAAACAAATTGATTGATAAGTGTGCTTTTTTTTTGTTTTGTTAAAGCGTTGTCTGATGTATGGCTCAAATTACTTGCCACTGTTTGCTTTAGAGATTTTAGAGATAAAAATAACCACCAAGAAACCAAGCAAAAGTAAAGTATTTCTCTTAAAAGGGTCTGTTGCGAAAGGACTGCAGGTGTTTTAGTTTTATATAGTGATTTACATCTAGAAATGGGTGGTAATCGCATTGTCAGTGAATTTTTATTTTCATTTTGTTTTCTGTTGTACAGTTTTGTCACAGCTTTGGAAGCGTCTTTCAGTCTTCAAGGAATTAAGCAGGTCTATTGTCAGTGGGGAGGTCATTGAAAACATTGTTTTAAGTTATACCATTACAACCTTGTTTGTTTTACTCAAGTTTGAGAAACTCAGTTGCTGGGGTAACCACAGCTGTGCATGATGTGTACATACATTTTCATTCAGATTGCAGTGTGAACCATGAGTGGATGGTGGTGATGATGATATGCATGGCTTTAAAAGTGCGAAAGATGTGAATACATGGGGAGCAGAAGTCGAATGTTGCAATGTCAGTGTGGGCAGATGAAGGTTGAAAGGTATATTTGTTGACGCCTGCTTTGACTTGTGTGAATGTAGCATACAATCATTCATTATGTTTGCGTCCAGTCGCTCTTCATTCGCTGGAAAATGATGCATTAATATTGACAACTTTTTAATCCTTCATTTTAATGATGTAATGATACAGTCTATAGTCGGTGAATTCCTTTTGTAATGTGTAGATTCAGTTTGCATGTAAAATCTCGGAGACTCACTACTAAAGGCGACGATATAAAAGCTTTTGCTGTGGCAGTGTATACTCAGAAAACATGTTGATATTATATCAGTAGCAGTGCAGAGTGAGAGAGTTCATGATGTGTCTTTTCATTGCTTGAATACAAAATTAAGATGTTGACAAATCAAGTAAGATAAATAAATATATGAATGCCATCAAACACTCACCATAACCATTGTGCATCAGTGAATAAACCAATGTCTAATGGCACTAATGGACTGAGACATGATTGATAGACTCTATTTGAAGGAATTATCAATACTGTGACATAAAGACTCCATGATAAAAAACTGAATTTCACTGCATTAACTATTAACCCATTTTAGTCTAAAATCTCATTTTCATCCAGTTTTCTCACTTTGTCGAGAAGCTGTAATGGTAATCATGTAAAAATATTTAAACAAAGAGATCACCCATGATTGATTATTACTTGCAAAGGAGGTTTGGATTTTTACACTATAACATGATGATATATCCTTTCATGTCGTCACTTTTAAACTCATCCAGCAGTGTTTCAGTGTTTCCTCAATGAAGAAAGATTTCTTCAGTCAGTGCTACAATTTATTAGTACACCTACTATAATTTTGCTATTGTTTTTATGCTTTTACTAGGCTTAAAAAAAATAATATCTGAACACGGATACACTAATTATATAAGTTCTTTCATCATCCTGTGTTCTGCCACTTCTTCCATTACAAAGTCAACGTAAAGAAAGAATCACATACTTAAGAATGGCATTCACACTTCACACATTCTTTGTGATTTTCAGCAGGGCCTTACTTACGTATCTAGTTATTTACTTTTTTTTTTCTATTTTTGATAGTTTATGGTAGTACAGGTATTTATAGCTGTCGATTTAGAGGCTGTGAAAATAGTTCAACATTCTATCTTGAGCTTTCTAGGCATTGTACTCTGAGGATTCCCTATAGTGATCTATGTTTTTAAGCTTTAGAATCTGTTCCGGAATGAAATCACGAAATGAGGCCGCAGAAGTTGAGACAAGCAAAGGTTTTGACTGTATTCTCAAGTTTTTGTTTCCAAGTCCTGTTCATTAATCACATTATCTGACCCTAAAGTTTAATGATTTTGTATGGTGAAAACTAGTATTAGTATTTGTGTGCAAGTTGATTTTATAAAATAATAACTAAAGGGTAGGTAGGCTTTCTGGGTTTTTTTCTTTAAAAAGAAAATATAATAACGATTATCCTTTGTATCCCCAGATGTTTATGTTTTGGGAATTTTTTGTTTTTTACTCAATGAATCTGTTTCTGCCAGTTTCAGAAGTGTTGGCTAATATTTGATTTCTTAACAATTGAAAGAAACATTGGAATACATGTATTTAGAAAGTCTTTATGACTTTGATTCAGTTCTCGAGCTGGTGCCATTTTAATGCATCAAATTGGTTATCATTGAAAAGCAGGAAAAGTGTAGACAATGCGAAAGCCAAAACTTCAGGTTTTTTTTTAGACTAGAGTCTGATATTAATGTTATTTGCAACTCAGCATAATCACTTTCAATATTGGAACTAGAAGCCCTACAAATGTGGATACTCCGTTTCAGTGAAGCAAACATTTCTATCACTGACTAAGCAAGTTGCTCATTCAACACTCATAGAAATGACAGGAGGTGCTGCATAGTGAGCTAGCTGCCTTTTAAATTTAAACACTCAATCAATGTATGGTAAAGGAGTGAGTAGTGCTGTCATAACGCCAATAGTGAATGTCTGATATTATTTTTCTTGTGACAGATTGTGTACGTCAAAATGTTCAAACATTCAAAGTTCATGCTATTTTCTCTTTGTAGTCGATGAAAATCAAAAGGTATTACCAAATTAATCTGATTTTTAAAAATAAAAACATAAGGTGATAACTTCATAATGTGTGAGATACGTTGGTACAATAAGTAATTAGGTGTGTCGTAAGATGGAATAGAAAAGGAAAAAAAACGTAATTCATCACTTATTACATAAGAAGAGTCAATACGTGGATTGAGAGGTACAAATGTAGCAGACACAAATAGGGCTAACACTGCTAGATGGTTTACCTGGCTTGAGAGGAGAGATGCTTTGGGTCTTGACTTAGTCTTTCACTTTCATGGCTGATGACTTCAGAATGAAATAAGGTTTTTGCAGCTTTTTTTGCTAGTCAGCTGATGGCTGTTGTTTCAGTTTGACAAGTTTTATTATTCTTTTTATTGAACATTTCTGTTTTGTTTTTAATGTCATCATCATCAATAATGATTATGGTTCCTTGAGATTGTTTGTATCGTGATATGACCATGTTGCTTCAAGTGAGTGAGTGTAGAAAACAACACCAAATGGAGTACAAATAGTCAAAATTTACTTGACAATGGTATGCTGTGCAACACTATTCTAACAAGGAGCAAACCTTCTGTGAAAAGCATTGTTACAATTAGATTAACTGCTACATGTAACTGAATAAGTGCCTGTAATAATAAGTCATGTTTGATGATGCACATTGAAAAATCAAGGCAAAAAATTGCCATGGAACTTCTTTTTGTTTCAAAATTAATTGATGATTCTCTGTTATCTTATTTGAATACCTAGTCTCTGACTGAATCAATTGTAATTGTAATTTTAGGTTGTCAATCAAATCAATCTGGATTATTACTCTTCCTTGTTCTCCACAATCATTGATTTCTTTGGTATTCATAAAGATGCCTTTACAGGGAAAAAGGCAACCTTTCCCAAATGTATATATATACAATCAGTATAAGTATAGGTATTTGTTTTCTTTAATACTAGATACTTAGGTGCATTTATTTTGTAAACAGTAATAAGAGAGGAGCAGATGTTATCATTGGCAATTCACTAGACAAACCATGTGTTTTTATCATGGGATTGTTGTACTGCTAATAAAGAATTTAAATAGAATAGAAAGAAAAGTATGATAGATTGATATGACAGATGAGAATTCCATTAACAAGGCTTTTCACAGTAGGGCAAGTCGAGCATTTTCTGCACCTGGTTTTCTTGTACATACACTTGTATTCCACTTTGTCTACCCATATATTTACACATTGATGCGAAAAATAACATATTGAGGAGATTTCAATAAAGCAATCTTTATTCCTTGTATAAATTGATTATTTCAACTCTTTTGGGTTTGATTTTAAGAACATGACCTTTTCATGTATAGAGTAGTAGTACAACTCGAAATAATGACACAATTTAAGTTTTTAAATGACCGAAACAGTTTTCTCTTTTTGGAACATTTTGTTTCATCTTCTTACAGCTCTTTGGGACATACCTAGAGAATATCAGCGACATTGTATTTCTTTTTTGGGGTTTTTGTACTGGTACTGTTTGATTTTCTAGCATTGCAATATTGTGAGTTTGCTCCATTTACAATGCACATATTGTTTGTTTTAATTAACATATACACATGGGACTTTTTCAGCCTGCTGCACTTGGAAGTGGCATTTTGGCCTACAAAATTGATCTCCTTTATGAATCATTTGTATTGGGAGTCCATAGACATATGAACTGGCCAGAGACAAAAATACACAAAATGAACAATTTGTTTTTAAGAAGTTTCATTTTTTTTTTAAAGGGAGAGTTAGGCGTTCTAATCCATATTTATCTCATTTTTAAGCCTTTCCAATTGCAGTTTTTAAAGTGAGAAGATCATAACTTGCTATGTATAAGTACCCATATTTCATTGTCTGAACTATTTTGATTTTCTCATCCTCGCTCTGCGATATCAGATGCATAGAAAGCCGTGTACATTATTAGGCATTTCCATTATCTCATATAACTTTTATGCACCTGAAAAATAAAGATTTTCAGGATACTTTCAATCTTTTTTGTCCACTTTCTTTTGTGATATATACTGTGTTTCTTTCCTACATGCCACTTTGCTATGCTATAATAAAACAGGTTCTCTGTCGTCTTCAGACATAACTTCTGAATATGTGTTAATACACATGCAATCAAATCTAATGCATTATGTAATTTTACCTGATGTAGATGACATACATTGGCATTGGGTTAGGGTGTGCTTTTGGCTGGTCAAGTATCCTATTCGTTCTTAATGCTTCGCTTATCATTTCAGTGTTCTTTCTCAGGGCCTCACATGAAGTCTCCAGTTGTGATGGCAAACTAAAGTTTACAGCAATGACTCTCTTGTGTAAAACACTAAAGCTTGGAACAATGTGTAATTGTATTGTTTGTGATTGTATACACTTTCTTCATCCACTCTCAGGGAAATTTGCCGTAGTGTTATGAGCTCCGCTTTTCGCTGAAGCCAACATGCAGTTGCCACAGAGCAGCGCCTATATACATGTATTGCAAACAACAGAATGCAGTAGAGAAAGATCCGCAAATACACGTACAGACAACTTTTAATGAAATACGTCATTTTTGTTTTTACAAGACATTCATCAAGACGGTGATTGTTCTGTCTGGGCTGTTTGAGCTTTGGGTGAGGACCATGCATTGATGACACGTCTGAAACACCTCAAGCCTTCCACCATAGGGCTCTGGAGAACACATCATCAAAACATCTTTTAGTTAGCAAAAAGGAGAAAAAAAAAAAAAGAAATATACAAATGCTAAACTTTCGTTATTTTGTAAGGATGTTACAAAGTTGAATGGATGAAACACGTTTTGAATTTGAGTTTCGCTTGACACGTTTCTTCTCTTGACACTGATATAACTTTTTTGTGCCATTAAACCCAAACTCATAAATGAATAAATTAGTAAGCAGCAAATTCAGAATGTATTAATTACATAGGTAACAGAAAACATGGCACAGAACACAATGAGGATGACAAGATGGTTTGCTGAACAGATACAGATTGTTCTTCAGGCAGGTTCATTCCTTAGAACATGTTTACATTACTATGAAATGGATGATTAGTATAAGTGGCAGTAAATGTAGCACAACAATTTTATAAATATTATGCAACCTAGACCCGGGTATTTCCCATAGAGTGACTTGTAATTTAATATATCAAATTAATTATCTACAGGTTGTAGTTTATCTTTATATTTTTAGGTATTTTGATAGAAAGAAAGTAAAAGTCTAAAAAAGACAAAATTCCAAACAATGGCGAACTTACAGTCTTCATGGCATGTGCTAAGCCAGTGTTTCCATCCATCAATCCGGGAGCAATAACTCTCAGGCCCACTATACAGGCAGTCAGTAGTGGCTGGCCCTTGTTGCTCTTCTGTGGTGTCTTCTGGTTGGGGGAGGGGGCTGTGGGGGCGGGTAAGGGGGTGGGCTGCAACCAGGGGCACCACGACCAGTGCTCGGCCAGGGGGTCAAAGTGTTGCTTGGGGCTCATCTGGGGGAAAAGGTGAGAGGAGTGAGAACACTGGTGACGTGAGCCGTTACCATGGGTGTTACCAACTGAAACTCCCCAATACTGAAATCAAATTGTATGTGATCCCCAAAGTTGGCCAATACTGAAAACAACCGCGGACGGAACCCAAATTCGGCCCACAATGGTTGGCTTGTGAAAAAAAATTGGTCCCATACAGTGCAGGAGGTGGCATTTCAGACAATAATTTGAACAAAAATCTCATCAAGTTCCCACAACATGCAATATCAACTTTGTCATATTTTCTGTAAATAAATAAGCACTCTATTACACCTTGAAGAAGAGTGAATACGGAAGCTATTTTGCTGTAGACTTGCGTATACGGAAATCCGTCATGGTACGGAACGATAACACCCATGGCTGTAACACACCTCAATAAGAAATTCAATTCAAGGTATTTTATTAGGCAGAAAAGCCAAATACATGCCAGATTGATAGACATAATATTATGCTACATATATGCAACCTTACTTTCTACACATGCTGTCACACACACAATACATACACCAATTGTTCTCTTTCTGTGGTTTTTATTCATGTTTTTAGTTAAGATTCACATTTAAAGGCAAGGTATTACTCAGTGACCATATAGAACAACACTACATAGCCATAGCAGCCTTGCTTGGCAACCCCAGACTGGAGAACCATTTTCTAAGAATTAGCTCTTGCCATTCTCTCAAAGAACCCCCCTGGCCTAGTAATCACAATTTGTATAGTATAACAATGGTAAAATACGTCTGGTCAATCACTACCATACATCAGTCCGCTTAAAGCAGCTGGGATAGTAGCCAAGGAATTCAACGCTTGATGCCTGAATGTCATTTGAATTCCAACCATCATCTTAAAACTGTGCCACTTGGAATGGAATTCAATTCAACAACTTTGTTAAAGAAAACCTTTATGATGCAACACTGTAAAAGCATAATTAATTCTGTGTAGTGAAGTACACTATAAGTAAATCATCCTTTTCCCACTCACAACAAGTTTCCTTTTCTTCGGGGAGGGTTCATCCTCATTGTCGTCTTTTTCTTCACTGTCCTGATCGTCAGTGGTGGAGTCTGGCACAGTGCTGACAGATTCACGTACAAAGTTCCATAGACCCACCTGTCTGTGACATCTTGTGCACAATACTGCATCAGAACATGTTGAACTGTGGTGCGGATGTCAAAGGGAAACAGAGAAATAGATAAAAACATTATTGTCGGAGTTCAGTTGGAATATTGTAGGAGAGTGAACATACACAATCAAGTTGTAGTTGTAGATAATGGCGAACCTGAGTTCCTGGACAATATAAAGGTAGTCTACTTTCTCCCTACTCAGAAAGAGGAACCTAGGGATAACAAAATAAATAAATGAAAAAGTAAAATCATTGAGAGCCTAGAAGGCATGTAGTAAATGATAATAAATGATAATAATTTATTTCTATAGCGCACAAATCCACCTAAAGTGCTCTAAGGTGCTGTACAATTTCAAAAAACAGTTAGCATGATACAAAACACATATCTTAAACACACACAACACACACTCAAATGATTGGACAGTACTGGATCTAGCTAGCTACTCATAATAAGATCTGAAAAGCTCTGTTTTCAAA
>JAUELK010242581.1:0-17312 GCA_031471215.1 Gastropteron pacificum | reverse complement strand
GATTGTGGGTTTGAAAGTTGCCAATACAAATGTTTAATTTTATTAATTTGTCTGTTTCCTTTGATTGTGAAGTGTGAGATACTGCGTATCACACAAGGATGACGGTGGTTCCGAAATATCCTGGAGGTTCCCAAATATCCTGCCGCCAGGTGCAGGATAAATCGGAATGGTTCCGATTCATCCTGGTTCCGAAATATTCTACGACACCGGTCCCGGCAATGTCGATACGGAGTTGCACTGTATATTTGTTGTGATATAGAGAGACCAAAAAGAGACTGAGCTTTTACTCAATTTACTGTATCTGATGTGAAAAGACTAGATGGTAGGCCTGCTTATTAAGACCTTTTCATTCCATTTCATTATAATTAGATCAAACTAAAAAATGTATAGAAAAACATGGATTAAGCCTACTTCACTAAACCGTTGTGGAAGAGCGGGATGCTAACTATACTCTTTATTAACACAAGTTAAAGTAAAGCATATTATTACCATAACAACATGCGATATATTTAACTCATAAACAATTTGAATGCAAACAAAAGAAATCACTGAAACTTTGTGTTGTTGTTGAGTGGACTTTGTTGATCCTTATTTTCTGTTTGAAAGAAGGAGAAACACATTCGAACAATAGAATTTTGGCCTTGTAATTGTAACCCTTTGATTTCCACCTTTAGCAGAAGTATCAAAGTATGCATTTCTTTTGTTGAGATAAATTTATAAAGCTCATTCTTTATGAAGAAGATTGTTGCGAGGGACCTCTTCTACTACTACTGGTACATATTCAAGTAATGTATATCCACTGACAAAATGTATTAATGTCCCAGTTATGCAGCCAACCAGATGTGTGGACTAGTGCAGCTGTTCACAACTTTCTCAGTGCTGTGATGGACTCCCCAAACCTCTCCGACCAGTCCAAGTCCAAGGACACCGTCAGAACTATTCTTGACAAGGTGAGGTGAATGGCCTATTGTCATTTGTAAAAACATACTGCGACTATTTTCATCTTACTTATTCAAATAAACTTCAATAGATTAGAAGAGAGGTGTTTGAGAGAGTGCTTGTACTTGTAGTGTAGTATGAAGAGGGGGGGGGGGGATATCCTAATATAATTAGGATTGTATGATGACGCATACAAACTCTAAAAACACAAAGAAATGACACTGAAGCGCTGAACTGTTGAAATACTGAAACTGCAGACAACCATCACTTTTCGGCTCTCATTCTATCAGGTTTTAGGCGGACAGTTGCATATTGCAGCATTATCGTCAATAGGCCTACCTGCTACCAGTACAAAGATTGTTGTACCCATAATGATGGCTTATTAAGTTGAGATGTTTAAATAACACCATTTCTATTTCCTCAGCTATTCTCTCTTCAGTAAGATTAGAAAGCTGTTGTTTTTTATTAATCCAAATCAATGTGTATCTCTTTCCCACAGATCAAAGAGAAAATGTCTCCCAAAGACCACATTTTGTTTGCTGAAGCAGAAGCTTGCTTTGCCACAGACAACTCTTACTCTTTTTAGTTCAAGCTTCATTGACATTATTGACAATGATTTAAATTGACAAAAACTTTATGTAGTAAGACCTTGTCTACTACAATACCTTGTTGAATCATATATTGGTTATTAAAGGCAAAGTATGAATGATTGAAATTCAGCCTATGTGTTGCTTGTGTCATTCATTGTCAGTAGTAATGGCAATGGCAGTAAGAATTGTTGAAAGTTAATCAGAAGAGGAGTAGTGACACTGGCTGAGTTGTTTCCGTACTCAGTGCTCATTCACTGCCGCACGTCCACTTAGCTAGCTGATGTCAAACTCCAAATGCATCCAATTTAGACTAGAGTCACACAAACAATCTCTGCATTGTTGTCATACTTTTCTTCCCTAATGAATAGCATTGTCACCACACAAACTCATCTAGTAACAATATGACATTTATTTTATACACCAATTTTTCTACTTAACTTAAAGGAGAGAGCAAAATAGGCCTACACTACTTTAAAACAGGAAACCCACATTATTGGAAAATCTACATATCTGGATCCTTTTTTTATTTTTTTTATAAATTTTAAGTTTACCATCTCTAGCAACACAGTTTGGTCATAGTCATAAGAAATGGGACTTAGGATCAACGTCCTTCTCCAACAGGACCGGTGGAGGGAAACAAGAGAATGGACTAACTTTGCTCTCACCAGGAAAAGCAGTCACAAGGATGATGATAAACAATCATAGTGGAAAAGTATGATTGACAGTCTAGTGGAAAGTGACAGCTGCAGGTCCCTATATGTTGCTCCAGCACAAGTATTTTCATACTACTTACTACATCAAGCAAGTGCATTTACAAATACAATGCCACAGAGCAGAGTATACTTTTGGAAGGAACTTTGTTGTTGTAGCCCTGGGAGTGGAGTGGGAGGTTCAATCCATAAACACAAGTCTATAGTCTAAAGTCTATGTATTTGCCCTGGGGTGGGTCTGAATCCTTATGCTTCACACTGTGCCCTACATCGCTGATACTGATCACTGCACTGATACTGATAGCCTAAGTATCAATAGATAATATAGAGTAGTACATATACTAAATATACTACTACATGTACTAAATGATTCTCTCCATGGGAAATGCTCTTTGAATCAGTGGGGAAGTATGACAATATCAATAACAATGCACAGATTCAGATGGTAATGAAGCACCTTGGTTTGTTTATGAATATGATATGAGGGGACCCAAAAAAAGTCTCCACTTCACTTATGAGTATATGCAGTCCACTGACTGGATGTACAGTGCTGTTGAATATTTTAAAGCTGAAGTTGGTCATGTTAAATATCAGTATCATTACTCTATCTTGGCTGGAGTGAGATACACAATTGCTTACTGATGGCCAAGTGGTCAGTGTGTTGGCCTTTTAAGGCAAATGGTGTGGTGTAGACTTGATTTGAATTTTCAAAAGTCATCTCAACCTCCTGGGAGGCATACTGGTAGGTAGTGCTGCTTAAGTACATACCAATACCAACATTCTGACAGTATCTTTCACTGTCAGGTACCCATTTTTACACCTGGTTGAGGTGAGAAAGTCGTGACAAAGTACCTTTTCCAATAGTACACCTGGTGGTGGATAAGATTTAGAAAATACTCTCAAATCCAAATCGATAGAACCCCAGACCTTTGACTTTGACATGTGAAGCCAAGGCTCTGCTCTGACTCTGACCACTTCACCACTAGTCACCAGATCATATTCTAATTCCATCGTCGTATGGGATTAGAGAAAAGTCTGCTTGATCCCTCAAAATTTGTTTTCTCTCTAATTTAACAGCAAAGGCTACCTCCATATAAAAACAAAAACAACACTACAAAATGCAAAGTTCTAAT
The DNA here is from genome assembly GCA_031471215.1 of Gastropteron pacificum. Classification (NCBI taxonomy): domain Eukaryota; kingdom Metazoa; phylum Mollusca; class Gastropoda; order Cephalaspidea; family Gastropteridae; genus Gastropteron; species Gastropteron pacificum. The sequence goes on along the minus strand of JAUELK010242581.1, from coordinate 13,940 downwards.
ATTTACATTTATTTTTTTTTGTCCACAACATTCATTGTCATCAAAGTCAAAATAAGTACTTGTGGATTTGAATGAAAACAAGAATAAACTGTGTGCAAGCATGAATGACACATCAGATGTAAAATAATAAATGTAGTTCATGACCTGGTTTGAAGACAAAACTGTCATTGTCAGGTGTCAGTTGGTTAAAGTTAAAGAACAAAATGAGATACATGGTATATTCTCTCCACACACTTCATGGTCTAGTCAATGGTCCTACTCTGATACGTATATATCATGTTAGTTGTACAAGTGAGTAGATTAAAGCAGGAATGGTTCAATGCCTGATGCACACCTGTGGTACTGGACAACAACAACTGCTCAAGACCCTGCATGTGCACTGCAGCAGCTGCTGCACTCTGCTGATTCTGTCCATCAATACTGAGAGGAGGTGGGAGAAATGAGATGGAATAAACTGAAAATTTCATGACTGTTGTTGGAAGACCAAAAATGATAACATGATCTGTACATTGGCAGAAAGTTGTCCAAAAAAAAATTGGCAAAAATCAAATGTCTATAAGAAATGTGCATGACCTTAAGGTTGAAGTAATTGCTTTTTATTAGTGATCAGCTGGGTTCTTAGAAAACAAAAATCATGACTTCCATAGATCTATACATATTACTTGGTTCCATTGCAGTAGTAGTAGTAGTCGGACATGAGGGGCATTGCATAAACGCTTAAAAAGCCATACAATCATTTTTCAAAAATGGTTTATTATTCCCTTAGGCTTTACCGTAATTTCAAAAATAAAGTAGGAAGCAAACCATGAGAAAATACACATACAAGTCTTGATTAACTTGTCTCTTGAAGAAGAGATCACGTCGGCGTAAAGAAAATGATGGTGGTAGCTTACATAAGAGTTTCTCTTGATTGAACTCTGTAAAAAAAAAAAGAAAAAGTAACGATTTGTTAACATTTTGTAATTTCCGTGGCACTTTTGATAAACTAGAAATATGTCTTGGAATGAAAGATTTCAACATGAAAATTTGAAGGAAAAAAGGTGACATTGCCCCCTTCTTAAATACATTATGGCATGAAGAAAAAAATTCCAATGATTCAGAAAAATCTGTCTCGCAGTGTTTCAACTGTTGTCAATTGGTATTTTGTACATCAAAAGAAAAAAAAGTTGTGTTGGAAACTATGTTACATTACTGATGAGACAGAAGTCCACAAAAGGGATACATGAACTTGAGTGGAATTGCGTTTTTTAACTGAATACCCATACCACTAAGGTTTGTAAACTTTTTTTTACAAATTACAAGTACAAGTTTGATTGTTTCCTTGGTGATCAAAGTTCAATTGCTCATATGTTGAAAGATGGCTTGCTGTATCACAGATCATCTACCTTGACATTTCCAGTTGATGAGAGTGAGAGCCTAGTCAGTAAAACAATGCTTTTTTAACTTAATGAGTTCTTGGAGAAAAACAAAGAAATGGTTGTGTTGGAAGGACGTTATGAGAAAAAGATGAGGGTGAAGTATGCTGCCTCAGTACTCACATACATTGTACATGCACAGATTGGATGATCCAACAAAAGAAGAAGGGGTTTAGCAACACGAGCATGTGGTTCATGGTGGAGATGACAGTGGTGAAGCTAGGTGAAGAATCAATAATGCTGATGATATGGTACACAACTCAGAAGATACAACAACCCTGTGATCTTGGCACGATGAGTTCACCCTGCTGGTTGAGCAAAACACTTCTAGTTACCTACTCTTTTTTCAATGTATGTTATTTGTTATGAATCAGTTCATCTTGAGATGAGAAACACTTGCACTACATTCATGTTAAAGTGCATACAGCATAGTCAAGATATAAAGTATCGTACACTGTCATCCTAGTCCTAGGTTTAGGCTAATTACTCTTTACTTTTAAATATTTAATACAGTAGAGTCTGTTTAAGATAAAACTCCTTGGGACCAGAATTGTGTTCTATCTTTCTTAAACAAGGTTTATCAAACCAATTTCAAAGGAATTTTAATTCATAATGTAACAGATGGATAAAAGTCCAGTAGCCTCCCCTATCAATTACTGTTATTGAAAATAATATGTGACTCTTACTGGCTCTTGGCCATGCCAAACACAAAATGACAAGCAGCGATGGAGCAGTGAGTGACTGTGATGGCCTCGCATGCGAGTGTATGGAACTGATGGGAGCGGGGTTAGGGCATTGCGGGTGAGGGAAAAAAGACAAATATGTCAGAGGAAGCTTGCTATAACAGGACTGAAACTGGTTCCTGTTTATTCAAACCAGACTTTGAAAAGTAGGCTTTAAGTATAAGGGGAAAAAAAGTTAGATGAAAAGTTTATTCCAAAAAGAATTTATCTCAAGCAAGTTTAACTTAAGTGGACTCCACTGTATTTCAGATTGTCTATTAAAATTAAAGACACTTTCAGACTACGGAAATGAGGAAATTAAGTAAACTCAAATCAGACCAGTGTATCATTGTCTCAGAATTATCTACAGTATCTTTTACTTTTCATTATTTAATATAATGTAGGCCTAACGAATTAACCGTCTGGTTGAATTACTAACACTAACACTAATTAATACAGCTAAGGAAATACCAAACAGTGGATGAATGTTAATGTTATTTAGGAATAAATAAATTCATAATGGGACACTATCTCTCTTCATTCAGACTCAGATGTTTTGTTCATACAACCTTTGGATGATTCACTTGTACAGTACAACAGTGACACAAAAGCTAGAAAGGTTCCAGCATGGAGTTCTGCTGTCCAGCCAGCAATGGTCCCCTACAGATAGAACCACTGCAGACCAAACAGCTGCACAACCTGAGGGCCCCCTGCTGGAACCACAACTAGACAGATGGTGGGCATTGTGAGAGCTACATGAATGGTGGAAGTGCCATCATGTCATTGTGTTGTCAAAGCGTGTTAACATCCACAGATTGTTGTGAGACATGACACTACTACACATGTTTGGTTAGGCTAGAAGATAGGTTCTACACAATAAACGTTACATGAAAATGATCGTCATACATTGGACAAGAATAGACAGGTTTTTTTTATGTACAAGCTGAATCATCATTTAGCAATCTTTTTTTTTCCCCAGCTGTATATAGCTATACAGAGACCCTGAAAAACAGCTTGGAATTTAAAACCAACAAAAGAAACAAGGACCTAACACCCCTGATGCCACATAAACACACCATCAAGAAATACATCAATACGCAAACACAGAACACATCCATTGTGTGAAATAGAACATGGTTACAAGAAATATCATTATTGTTAATGTACAACACCAACTTCATAGACTTACATGGCAAACCTAAAAACACAAGGGTGTAGAACAAATCAGCCATTCATCCACTCTCCATTCTTACGCAAAAACTATGTACAGTTGAATAATGGATTCCCTTTCTTGTACGTAAGGAACTTGGTAAAAATCTGGATTTGCATTCAGTAAATGCATTTTTTCCAATGACTTGTTGGATTGTAACCATAAAAATTAAGTACACAAGTTTTACTTCATTGTATATATTGCTTTACAACAAACATAAGTTTTAAAAGAAAAAAAGAAGAAGACCATTATCACTTAATTTTGCATAAGGGCTCAACAGGAAAGTCATGTAAAATTTTAAGACTAGATAACTTTTCTGTCATAGAAAAGTCATTGTCCATAATTTCTACACTATCATCAGTGAAATAAAGGAATTCCATGAGTGTCTGAGCTAACGAGAAAGTAGGTTTTGTAGTATGGTTCACTCTCGGGAGGATACATACATGTAGGGATACAGGTATTGGTATGAATTATTTGAAGTAATACCCGTTACAGAACTGGTTTCATTGTAAACATGCCTGTAGTACTGGTAGTAGTAGTAGTAGTTAGTACACTGTAGTACAGTACACATGCTTTGGCCACATCAACTTTCCTAACAAAATGAATTGAAAAATCATAAAGATCTGCTTGTTCGTATCTACAAATTCTTGTGTTAGAAACTGTTAATGATATTGATAATAATATCTAATAATAATCCAAAATAGAGCTTTATTATGTAGTTAAAATAAAGATAGTACATTCCCTTTAACATAAAATGCATACATAAAAATCCTTTTTTTTTAGTTTTGTATGCACAACAACATTGATTTAAAATTCATATTATTTATTATTTTTAAGTGGGATTTCTGAGACTTGGTTCTTCTCACCATAATAAGAAGAGGGGATTTAAGGAAAACAATAAAACAAACTATGAAGATGAGAAGAGCACAAATACACCCATTGAAAAGCTGGCTAGAGAGTAGTTTTGATATTCTGCTTCATTAATATTTTCCTATGCCCAAATCATATTTTCACATTTCTCATATTTAAAAAAAAACTTACAATTGCAGCATATTTCAAACATTTAAAATACTTCTTTTTGCAGCATTCCATAAAAACATTGTTAACTTGAGCATATGTTCTATCTTTCCAAGGAATGAAAAGGGACACTAGGAGAAAAACAAGTCATCTTGTATGCTTAGGACATCAATCAGAAAAACGTAACAGCAAGCTTTTTAATCCATGACTGAGCGAACAATAGTTATATTTGTACTTATAGTGACCAGAAGTTCATAAACATGCAAACACACAAAACTCTTGCACAACTGACAAATGCATCACTTCAATCTAAAGAGAATGGAATAAGTCAAACGTGTTTGGACTGGAATGGAAGAAGATTCAACAATAGCTCTCTAGTGTTTACATTATAATGACGAGTTCAAAGAGATTCATATTTTTTCTGCTATTTATTGAGACATCTTTCAAATGTCCATACTGGTTTGGGTTGACAACATGAGGATGTGCACGAGGAGATTCCCAGCACAGGATTGTGCAGTCAGGCAGACAGTGGAAAACACAATCAAATTCAAAATACTGAATCTTTAAAAAAGAAAAAAAGAAGAAAGTTTTCATTCCATTTGCAATTGAACATAAATCTTGCAAAACATGTAAAGTGGGAGGTAGATTGGCAAAGAGATAACATACACTTTTCTACTTGCGACATTTGATGTCAAATCATAAAACAATTCTTCAATCTTTGACAACACAGTTTGATGCATATTTTCTCCGTCATTTGTGGACACATTGATTCAGTCACACACACAGTCATCAACACAACAAGCTAAGCCACCACACAAGTTCTCTACCAAAACCTGTAAAAATAAATAGATGTCTCAGTGTAAAGATTTTCAACAATCTCATAGTAGATCTCGGTAAACAATGTATTGGTACAGTGGTCTTGGCATAAGAACTGTGTGAAAACCATTTAGAATTTAGAGAAAATAATAAAATATACCTTAATTACTATTGAGCAAAGACAACTAGAAAATGAATACTGTAACATCAAAGCACTAACAAATCCAGTAATTAAAAATACAGACAAACATGTGACAAACAGCAGTAACAAGGTCATGGGGGGGGAAGAATCAGAAAGTAAAATTGGATCAACTTGCATTACAAAATTAAAAGTAAAAGAAGCTTGGTTAATGCACTTTATCACATTTACAATATAACTTCTTAGTTAAAATTAAAAGCAATCTTTCTGCAGCTATCCTTGTAAACAGACACATTTTTTTTCTTATTCAGAGGCCACTGTTTACAACAACAAATTGAAAAGCAAAAAAATAGAAACTGACAAATAATAGATTTGTGCTGGAGTCCATACATTGTGACCAATTACGGACAGTTTGCAGAAAGCATGACATGTATCGACACAATTCATTGTCTATACTGAACAACCCTGTTTCCCAAGATTATCTCATCTCATGTAGATTCCTAATGGGACATTTGTTACTGGAGAAATGTGAAGACAGTCTCTCATAATCAATATGAATGTAAACAATGTCATTGTTGTTACACAGTAGTGAAGACGCGTAAGTACACAAAAAAGTTAACTCTTCACAAAGACTCAACACAAAGTTACAATAAACATTTTGTCGTAATGGTGGGTACCATTTGACACACAGGGCATTTCATTGAAGGAGAACAGTTCAAAAAATCAAGTACCTGGTACATAAAATGTATACTTAAGTCAGCTAAAACCCATGTGATCTTCTTTAGCTGGGAATTCTCTGACACCATCAATTCAATACAATGCGTTACTGTTACTGTTAGCTATACATATTGACTATTCCTGTATGCACTTCCCTATTGAGATGCAACCTGTAACAATCTTAACTCATTCAACTCTCATCATCACTGAACCTACCATCATATTTTTATGAAGATATTAGAGAATTATAAAATGCATTGAAAAGTAAATGCCTGTAGCTGTGACAGTGACAGGCAAGGAAATCACTCAGACTAATACAATACAACAAATTTCAGAGAAATCTTACTAAAAGTTTGAAGCCAAGTGTTACAGATGAAATTTTGAAAACACATACACAGAGCTCAGCGATAAAAGGAGTATGACATAATACCATTTGAGATTCTTTGCTCTTTAGGCATGGTTCAAAATGTCAAGAACCCTGATCAATAATGTTTAGGCAGTCATGTTTCATTCATACAATTCAAGCCAACATTACTAGAATAAAAACTGAATGGTTATTATTTATACATCAGCTGTGTTTTGTGGTTAAAACATGATCATTGAATGGTTCTCTAGAAAAATGTATTGTTTAAAATACTGAAAGTCAATGAAGATAATCACATGACCTTCGCTTAGTCTATCACTGGTAAATCACATGAGTTGATTTCATAGCTCATACTCATACTGTTTTCCAAGACAGCATATTGGTTTTGACATGTTAACTTTTAAATTAAGTCAGTTTCCATGATTGAATGTGTCTAACGTTTGTAAGTCAGTGGCTGTTTTGTGTAACAAGGGGCTAAAATCTTTCAAATTCATCAGCTATGTTATGCTCGTGTTTGCTCAACAGAAAGGTCAATTTAAATTTAATGAAATGCATATATAAAATTTGACTGACGAAAAATAAAATGAAACAAATATCTAAAAATTCTTAAATAGCTTGGGACAAAATTCTAATGGTGTAAAATTTCACATTTAACATATTTCTTAAAAAAAATAAAGAAATAACAAGATCTCTGAATCTAGAGCAAACAGAAGCAATGCTGGTGTAGTTCTTAGCTCAAATCTACATTGAATGACAAATGAGGGGTCTCAATTAAACTGACGATTGTTCTTTAAAAAAAAAGGAAAGAAAAGTAAAGAAAAAAACAACACATTGGCAAAGAAAACTGGAACTGGAAGGAAACACAAATTACACACACACAAACTATATGAAAAGGTTAAAGGGAAAGGTTTTGGATATGAGGTGAGTTTAGGAAAAGTAATTCATCAAACGTTGTGGAGATTCTTCATTCTTCTTAGTTAGTGATCCTATTAATGCTGTAAAAATGAAATCTAGAAGCAGTATAATTGGGGGAGAGAAGAAGAAAGTCTTTCATTGTCAGCATTTTATTATTAATGCGGGTTAAAACAAAAGGTTGATAACACAATGGAAGACCCATAAACAAGACAGATAAACAAACTTTACATGGTTGAGTTGTGCTTGGTATTTTGGGGAAACTGACGAAAATGGTAGTATAGGAGTAGGAAGAGTATGAATGAGCACACATATTGATGAGTGAGATAGGTAAGGATACTGTGACTGGACTGAGCTGGGATGGGGGTCAACAGCTAAAGCTTAGAGAATCACAACAAACATTGACGTCACACAAGGCAGAGTGTGCATTGCTTTTGAAAAACGAAGAGCTGATTGAAAAATATGCATAATATACTCTTAACCATCTTCCTTACATGAGACCAGTTGGCATATAATTTTATAAAAATACATCTTTAACATGATAATGATACAATATTGACTGTACATTGTACTTGTACAATATATACAAAACATTTAAGCATGTTAAACGCAAAGATGTTGTCAAAAGGTGTTGGTCATAGAACAACATAATGCTAATAAACTAATGATGATAATAGCAATTCATGGTCCGATTTTAGCTTACAACAAAACAGAAGGGAAAAAAAAAACCACCACAAAATGCTGTCCTGAAGACTTGCTATTGAATTATGTTAAAAACTAAATCTCAACAATAGTATAAAATCTGAATTGGATCAATACTGTGTTTTCTGGACACACATCAAAACACGCTGAACTCACAACACTAACCATCATAAGCACACAACAAAATGATAAGACATGAGACAGACAAGCTTGCGCTTACATTCATTGCTGAAAACATTGAAAAAGTACAGAGAGTGGTGTGTCATTAAGAACATTCTGGCGGCTTGTCTTGGTAGTGTGCTCCATAGGGTGACATTTCCTTGCCCATATCTGGGTACATGCTGCCTGCGGCCAGGCTTGGGTGCAGCCCCATCTGCTGCTGTGCCATGTGCTGGTTGAACATAGCCATCTGACTGCTGTGCTGTTGCATGCCGCCCATCATGGAGCCCATGCCAGGCTGCATGGGACCCCCATAGCCCGGCATCTCAGAGCTGCCTGGCCGCATGGAAGGAGGGTAGCTGTTGGCGGGCATACCACTTTGACCAGGGTAGCCAGAGGGCATGTCCATCTGCTGGCCGTATGCAGCCATGGAGCTCATCTGACCCATCATGCTGGCTGCTTGGCTCATGCTGGGCATCTGTGAACCCATAGGCCCCATGGCTCCAGCCATGTGAGAGTTGAGAGGACCCCCCATGTGAGTGTTATGATGTGGGGAGCCACTTAGGCTGGCATCCTGTAAGCTGGGGGAGCCTGTCATACCCATGCCCATGCTTGACATGTGTGGAGGCCCCATAGAGCCTACAGGACCACCGGATGGGTAGCTCATGGATGGAGAGCTACCCTTGGAGACCTCGGAGCCCTGCGAACCGGCCTCACTACGGCCACTCTGCAGGCCATTTTCATGGCCACTCGACTCACCTGGAAAGTTGGTCATTCCATTGGCACTGAGCTGGGGCACAGCAGTGTTGTCTTGAGGCTTCTCCAGGACACCAGAGTTGTCATGAGGTACGTCTTGCTTCCTGGCGTCACCATCTTTGTTGACCAGCTTCTGGCTGTCGGGGTCTGTAGTGGTGTTGTTTCCATGCTGGCTTGGTGACGAGTTGGTGGGAGGTCCTGGCTGCGCTGGTGATTGACTGCAAGATGAGTGTGCTGGCGAGGACTGAGGACGCACTGCATGGCCAGGAGAGGACTGACTGCGCTGGCTCAAGGCAGCTGGGGACTGCGTGCTGCCACTATGGTGGTTGGCCTGACCATACTGCTGTACAGGGGGTGACTGGAAGCCTCCATAGTGGCCTGGTGATTGCTTGTTGCTGGTGTTGTGGTAGGGGTTGTGGTGGTGAGGGTGGTGGCCCATGGAAGCAGAGGACACATGGGGCGGATGGGACAATGAGGGAGGTGCTTGTTGTTGTTGTTGTTGTTGTTGTGGAGGTGGTTGGTTTTGTGAGGGGTGGTATGGGACACGACCGAATCGAATAATGTCAATGACACCAATTTCTGTCAGCTGTTTGATGGCAATGTCAGACCAGCCCTTGTTTGCAGCAGGGTTGATCGGACTGGGGTGCATCAAGCATTCCAGAGTTATATGACTGAACTCATCAGCAGATAAAGCTTTCTGGGCTTGAGCCAGAGCGTATTTCCCGATGCATATAACATATTTGCTTTTAAGTAGTCGGACAACCTCCACTAGTGTGGCGTTACACAATGCATTAATTTGGTCCAAGACAGAGGAGGTGAGCTGAGGAGGCGTGACATTCTTGCCACCATCTGTAAGAAAGGCAAATGGACAAAGGTTGTGCACAAAACTTGTCCTGAAGAAATGTTCTGGCGTTTGACACAGGGTCCTGAACAACTGCCAAAACCTCCCACCTGTTACTTCTGAACGTGAACACTCTAATCCCACAACACGACGCTTTGGATGCTCCAATACTGGCTTCAAAATCTCTCCATCGATCTGCAACCATTCTTTCACAATGGCACACTCTCCAAACGGTACACCATTCTGGGACATTCCAAAGGGGCCTGGATTCATGCCAACAAATAAAATATACTTTTCCCCTGTGCAAAATCTACGAACAAACTTAACATGAGAGTCAAATGCATATTCAAGAGGATTGTAGACATACTGGATCTTTCCTGGAAGGCTGACACGTGACAGTTTCTCACAGAGATCTTTTTCAGACAGGAGATACCTGTCTGCACGGTACTTCGGAGATCCAGGTTCTGTGCTTGAGGTGAACAGGTAAATTCCTCTCTGGGAATGAAAGGAAGCAGGATCTCTTGGTGCTGGTGTGGGAGCTCGCTCAGTCTCCTCTGTGGATTTCTTGGGCTTCTTGGGAGTTGGGCTGTGCACCCTGTCGTCTAGAAATGGTCCTGTCCGCATCATGCCTTGTTGGAGAGGGTGGGGAGGAAAGTTGCGAGCCCCTGGCCCACCCGGGGGTAACCCAGGGAAGTATGGATTTGACAGTTGCCGATAGCGGTAACGTTCCAATTCCTCTTGAGACATCAAATCTGAGCCTTCTTTTAGAGGAGCAAACCCTGAGATAGGACTATGGCCCCATCCCATGGAAGCAGAGTATGGGAAGGGCATCTGACCTGCTTGGCTGTTGGAGTACAACCCCATGGCCGAGGACTGCATTAGCTGAGAGGAGGAGATACCCCCCATATATCTATTGACACCATCCAGAGAATTTGTTGGAGGAAAACCTCCCATCTGATTGTAGCCATACATGGGATATCCATACGACTGGGCAAAAGGTGAAAAGTGTGGTCCCCGAGCACTAGAGTCCACAGCAGCGCTGCCACTGCCAAATGTCTGGGCGAAGGAGGCTACACTGCTGGAGCTGGGAGTGTACAAAGAGCTGGATGTGGAGAAGGACGGTGAAGACGGCTGTGTCTCTGTGGTGGGGGTGCTGTTGTACTGGCCATGTGGGGACCCTGGAAGGTTATCAGCTGCGGCAGGAGAGTGAGCTGCTGAGCTGGGCCTTAGAGAGGCCCCAGGGAAGCCAAGTTCTGCCACCCCTGGGTATGACTGCCCATAGGCGCTGTAAGGAGAAGTCAGGTTTAGGTTTGCAGCAGTTGAAAGGTCGCTGGATTTCGGGTAGCCCAACACACTGTCTCCTGTGAGGCTGCTCATTCCTGCAGGCCCACCAGCCAGGGTGCGCATGTCTGTAGGGAAAGGGTGACCGTAAGGGTCTAAAGTAGATGGCAATCCTGTGTGCTGGGAGTACGCATCCCACGGAGAGGTGGAGGACATGGTGCTGGGGATCACAAACAGATTCGGCTGATATCCAAAACTGTGTCCCTCAATTGGTAGTGATTCTCAGGCATGGGGGGATTCCAGAGTTCAAATCAATCAATATTGAAAGCTATAGCAAGTATTTTTCCAAAGGCTCTTGAGAAAGTCAGAATGATCATCTATCTGCAGCAAAATTTAAATCCTTTTCCAACTGTGTTGAGACAATTTAAAGAACTGCTGTTGACATTCCAGAAGCAAAGAGCTCAACGCTCTTATCGGTGAGCTTGAACTGGGTATGCTTTGTGGTTGGTTTACGGGGAGCAGAGATGCTGTCTTGAAAGTTCACTTGAATCTGTAAATGAGACAAAACTTTGTCAGTACAAATGAAGAGAGAATGAGAATACTCTCCCAGAGACAAAATAGATGTACGTTTAGATAGTCCTGCCATTACCTTTCAAACGACAAAGTATAGGAGACCACGCGGACTATAATTGCTTGTATTGATTTTTTCTCTCATCTACTAATCTACTTTCTGTGACAAGTGGGGATAATACTGACGGACTGCGGTCCCTCCAGGTTGCTTACAAGTCATCCATGTTAGATAATGAATCAGACTCAGAGTTGATGAAATGCAACTCACTGTATGGTCCGATATAAAATCCCAGCTACGCCTAGATCTATCCTTCCCTTCTCTTCCTGTTATAAAAGCCACAGCTTCAATAATTTTAAGATTAACGTGGCAAGCTAGATCTAGTAACTAATCTAAATCTCTAAATCTAGTCTATCTGTCGGAAAGAATCTAGATTGAAAAGTTTCCATCAAATCATTTTAATAAGAATAGAAACAAACAATTGTGGGAAAGAGATTTGATTTGGTGATCTAAGTATTCTAAGAGATTGTGTAGGACTGTGGTAGAGTCACAAGAAAAGAAATTTGTAGGTGTTAGCAGATAAACACCAATTCTTTAATGTTTTTTAGAGTATGGGGTTTAGGGGTGGAGTATGAGTTGTTGCCCTCTCAAGCCAAGGAGTTCTTCACTCTTTTCAGTCAGTCTAAAGTAACTGTAATGCAAGTAAACTGGACAGGGAATACAATGCACACTGCAGGCTTACTGAGATATTAATGGACCTAACATTTGTTGACGGTTTAGTGTGCTCAAAATTAGTCAAATGTCAAAAGAAGCCTCTGCCAAAATCTACAACGTACTTTTAACGACAAAGTAGACAGAAAGTACAGTGTGTTAAGAATGAACCAAACTGTACGAACAGCAGTTTGTGTACAGTAAAAGTGAACTTGCATTCAAAAATGATCTTCCTAGGATTATTTTGAACAATTTCATGATTTTTTTAATACATTTCTTAGGACCGTCTCCCTTGACAGTGAGCACTATTCAGTGACACTTACTAGTACTAGTACCAGTATACCAGACGGGTAAAATGAGAATTGTTGAATTTCAGCTTGGATTACCTAGCTTACATGGAGCAGATGTTCATCTAGGGTTTAGTTGTCCATATGTTACGGCTAGTTTGCTTTTTCATGTCATAAAATATCAGTGTTTTGGGATCCACAGGAGTGTTATGTTGTTGATGTGGTTGGTGACGAAGTTAACTAACTGAAGAAAGAGCTAGTGTTGTTGTGCTGAATGGTGATGCTTTCAATGCTACAAAAGCTGGCCTTGAAGCTTGAGTCACTGGAGATGACATCATCAGCTGGTAGCCTTTACTTTGGAGTATGGAGTAGGAGTCAGGTTTTGAGGATGGCTAGTGTTTGAGGATTAGGGGGTAGAAAGTACTAGATCTAGTATTGAGTAAGAGGCAATGTAGGCCTAGTTTGTGGTGCCATACTGAGTGAGAACAAGAATTGCTACAATGTCACAAGGCCTCTCTATAGACCTACATTTTAGATGGCAATGAATGTGATACAATGTAGCAATGACAGTTGGGGAAAAAAAATGGTCCGAAAAGTTCCCTGCTGCACCATCTAATTCGTGAATGTCCCTGAAGCCTCTAATCGTGCTCAGAAACTTTTGTAACAGATTAATTTGAAACTTGGCAGAATTGGGATCTATCCGCAGTAAGTCATCATCTATTCTGCTTTTCTGTGTTCAAATTTCACAACAGAAGTCTTAACAAATATATCCAGAGGAGCGAATCTATTGCACACAAGTCGCCCAGTTTGCATGAAAAAAATAGCAGTCAGCATTGTCTTTGTCACACCTTGTTAACTGTTAACTTGGGTGGGCTGTGGGGGCACTGACCCAATTTGCCGTCATGTGATGTGATGACGTAGTATTTACATCGAGCCGGCACAAAGGGGTATCCATGTATTTTCTCCAGTAAAATGACTGAATTATCAACAAAACTCTGTTAATGTTTAGTTTACTACGATATTCGAACATTTAGGCGTCTCAATTTTTATCTTAGGAACTTCAAATAGCTGTTCACGAATTATAAGGAGCCGATTTCGAAGATGCTAATGCTGTTTCTATAAATAGCATACCGTCACATGGGACTTTATAATATGGCATTTTCCAGTGACCCAGTTACTTTAGAAACTGCATATTAATGGAGGTCTTGACCGTGCTCACGCTGAGTGGGTTAGAAAGGCCAAAGACAGGGACTGGTTACCGAAAGCGGTCCCTGGTGGTGTGTCATTTTTTTGACCTAGATCCCTAACCCCTAGATCTAGCTA
>JAUELK010242470.1:0-17318 GCA_031471215.1 Gastropteron pacificum | reverse complement strand
TCTCTCTCTCTCTCTCTCTCTCCTCTCTCTCTCTCTCTCCCCCCCATCTCTCTCTCTCTCTCTCTCTCTCTTTCCCTCTCTGTCTCTCTCTCTCTCTTTCTTCCTTTTTTAAAAAGAATTGGTTTTGAGAAAAGCTCTTTCTTCGTTCTATTCTTTCCGCATCTTTTAAAACAAAACAAAGCAAAACAAAACATCTCGCCAGGTAGATCTGGGGGTGCCAGGAGTTTTGTAGGCTGAATAACAGAATAACACGTGTGACTCACACCCTAGGTATGCGGCTGGCAATTTTAGAAGAAACTTCGTGAAGTTGAGAAGATGGACAAAATCGTCGTGTCTGGGGGGGCGCGCATCTTTCCCCACCTCCGCAGCCCCGCCCCACCCTCCCCCTCTCTGCTCAATCACAAGGGGTAGGGTTCTACCCGTGACGCACACGCGCATAGATAGCAAGGCTCCTTCTCCTTAGCCGTAGACCCAGAGTGGAAGGCCAGACCCCCCGTGCAATAAACACGTCTGGGCCTAGACTCGAACCCGCACAGTTCCTCATTTCGTTCGTGCTCCAAGGGACGTTTCATGTTAGATAGAGATTTCTCTGTTTCAAATTTTCGCCTTTCAAAATTCATCTCTTGGCATAACATAATTTCGAACCTTGGACGTGTATTATTGTGATGCGAACTGTACATGGAACACACCTACTAAATACTTTTTCGGTTGATACAAGATGAAAGAGTTTCAGATTTCATAAGGACAAACTTTGGTGTTAATACATCAATATTTTGATACGTTTTATCAAAACATGATCTTCAAACTGACTGTACCCAGTATACAACCATTGTTTTCCATTTGTTCATTGCTCTGGATTATATAAGAACGTTGAAAGACTTCAACTTAAAGTATACAACACGTGAATCGAGATACCAGAACACTTTCCTGTTTCAACAAACATACAAACAATTTAATAGAATTTACATTCCACCGCCCATCTGACCACAAGAAGGATTTACAACAAAATATTTTTCATCATTCCCGAGGATCTTGCTCGTCACGGATAACACATTTCGGAAAATCTCGGAAGTCCTATCACCAAATTGAACTAAAAACTGTATCGTGTGTGCTGGGCTTTTGCTTTAATAAAAACAACAACAACAACAACCGACAATCATCACAGAACAAGTTATTGTCACCAAGGAAACGTGCCAAGCGTTACACAAGTCAAAACACAACACAACTTTGTTTCGTCTCACATTCACCAAAGTGTTCATTATTTTTGTGAGATCTCATCACTAACGTTACCATGACAACTCGTGCATTGCAGGCCCGCATTGAGGAGCTGGAGGAGGAGCTTGAGGCCGAGAGGGCATCCAGAGCCAAGGTAAGATAACTGTTTGTGTCTGTTACATTGTTGTTCTTTATTTATTTGTAATTGTTGGGTTTTAAAGAGTTTAACCTCTACAATACATTGGAACAACTCCGAAAGACGTCCACATATTACTACATGGCATTGGGCCAAAGGGTTAAAGCTCAGAGGCTGCTTGACTAGAAGAAGACAAAGAAGAAGAAGAAGAAGAAGAAGAAGAAAAAGAAGAAGAAAGAGGTTAACGGAACAGAAGTAGAAGAAGTCAAAATAGAGAATAGTATAATGTATCCCCAATGAGAATACCAGAAATTATAAATGTCTTTATGTTTCTGCATTGAAAGCTATATAGACTCTCACTTACTTTCACTACTTGGGCTGTAGGAGCACAGAAGGGGGCATTGTGTTTAGGAAGGCTTTTATAGGAGGGACAGGGAGGGGAGTGGGTGGGTGTTGAGATATTTCGGGAAGGGAAGTAATAACAACATGATAAGAGAAGAGAGCACACTGCCGTCCTTGAACCCCCTTGTTGATATGAGATGATGATTTTGTTTCAGTTTGTTTGAAAAATAGCAGGTGTCTGTGCTCCCCTCTGATAGAATATTGACACGATACAAAAAGTTTTTTTTGGGTATCTTGACTTTTTAATTGAATCGACGATGGGGTGGTCAAATAGAGATAAGTAATGAATTTTCCTATTGGTGATGCATTGATTCATACAACAAATAGAGGTGACATTCTTCCAGGGGAAGGTGTTAGAATCATTCTTACTCACCTCACCTTCCCAAATCCACTAATACACTTGCTCACTCACACATGACAGATTGAGAAGCAGCGTGCTGAGCTGAGCCGTGAAATGGACGAGCTCGGCGAGCGTCTTGACGAGGCTGGTGGTGCCACCGCTGCCCAGGTCGAGCTCAACAAGAAACGCGAGAACGAGCTGCTGAAGCTCCGTCGCGACCTTGAGGAGAACCAGCTGCAGCACGAGGCCCAGATCTCTTCCCTGAGAAAGAAGGCCCAGGATGCCTCCAACGAGATGGCCGACCAGGTCGACCAGCTCCAGAAGGTCAAGGGCAGGTGGGTACAGGGATCTTGAATGTGTCCGGTTGTAGCTTGTGGTCCATTATATCCTGGACAGAATGGCGAAGGCTCATATGTCGTTGGATCCCCGAAGAAGAAGAAGAAGAAGGTCCATTATATCTATAGTTTCATTTTGAACTTAGCTGAAGTGGCGATTGTACTTGAAATGGATTATTGTTAAGGCTCACAACATGTCGCCACTGATGTACTTGCCCAGTCTCATTCTTTACCACTCTTGTAGCAATAAGAATCTATTAGCTTGTCAATGTTCTGTTGATGCTGTTATTGTCGATATAAATTAAATAGCTCTATTAGCATTAGGAAATGCTATGACTATTATTGTGTCCATGGTTTGTGGTTTTACGACAATACATGACAACAATACGTTCGTATTCCAAAGTACAAATCGAAACTGATTATTATTAGTGTGTGGTGTAATAATGTATTAGTCATTACTAACCTTGCACACACCTTAGACCCACTATCCACCTTTACCACAATCGTTTGGACTTTACGTGCACTACAATATTTAAAGTTTTCAGTGTGTATTCATGAACACAATAGTACGTCACCTCTTTACGATATAACAAACATGTGTGTATAACATTGTGACATCACTGAATATACAATGGATAACTATCAGTGTGCTGGCTTCAGTGAAAAGTAAAACACAAAACACTAAGGCGAATTTCCCAAAGAAGGGATACAACATATTATTACAAACACCAAATACAAGTACAATAGGCAACAATGATATGATATGACATGATATGATATGATATCATTTCCGGACGTTGTTAGGCCTTTTGGCCTTTTGCCAATTCTTATAGTCTCTGCCTTTGTCACTTTTCACCAATGGCTAATCTGCTGACCATAACTGACCATGACAATACATTGACTCCCCACTCAGACTGGACAAGGAGAAGAGCGCTCTCAGAATCGAGGTTGAAGATCTCCAGGCTCAGATGGAGCACCAGAGCAAGAACAAGGTACACTTGCATGCCGCCACACAGTACAACATGCATGGTCTGGAGAGGCGCTTATTGTTACCACATTGTTGAAATGACTCTTGCACGAAGGAAACACGTTATATGTGAAAGAGAAAATGAATCACATCGTAAGCAGTGAACGCTGATATGAAAAATACGCGATTGCTTAGCATGCATGTAATTCCCAAAGCTACTTTGGGGTTTTCGAAGAGTCCTGACAGAAAAAAGAGCGACAATCTTGCATGTGTCTACATGATCGTGAACTTATTCTGGAAAAATCTGTCAGACACTCAATTAAAGAATAACAAATAACGACGCACTGTCTTACTGTCTAACAAGTGATGCTGTACTAATTCTCACACACTGACATACTTACTTTCATTACTTCGCGAAACTATGTATTAATCCTACTTACCCGAATGACACTTCTAACACATAACTCTGCTTGCTATTAATAGATACACCTAAACACCACAGTGAAAAAGAAAACCTATTTAAGACAGTGATTTCATCACATATATCCCAAACTAATCATAGACTACCTTCCTCGCATGTTGCATGTAAATTCCAGGTTTGTTTGCTTGCTTGTGTTATCCCAGGATAGAGTTGGAAAAACACGATCTACAACTTGAAGTGGAGGACCTGATAGAGGAGCTAGGACATGTCTGCAAACCTAGGGTACATGTGTGCATGTCTCAAACTAATACTTGTAGCATGATTAAAACCTGTGCTTAATCCAACAGAAATTCAATTGACTACACCATACTTGATTGTGATGTATCAACAACTACAAATTCTAGTACGGTTTATCATTCAGCAGAGAATATACTGTATACGAAACCCATATTTTCAGAAACAACCATGTATTCGTCATTGACGTTTACATTGTACATAACTTTTGTAAAATTCTAGCCAAGTCTAAGGTTGATATGTGTCATTTTTGTTTAAATACTCAACGTAATGAAACCAGCCAAACGTAGCAACAAAAGCAAGTACATTGTGCTAAACAGACCTATATTACATGTACATAATTCATTTCAGTACATCACTGCTATCAAGTTCTAGCATTAACCCGTTCTCTCCCTTCTTCCTCCTTCTAGGGCATGTCTGAGAAGATGTCCAAGCAGGTCGAGGGCCAGATCTCCGAGCTCAACGCCAAGCTGGACGCTGCCAACCATGAGATCCACGACCTCCAGGGCCAGAAGTCCAGAGCCCAGAACGAGAGCTCTGACCTCACCCGCCAGCTGGAAGAGGCTGAGCACCGTGTTGGCCAGCTGACCAAGGAGAAGAACTCCCTGGGCACCCAGCTGGAGGAGGCCAAGAGGTCCCTGGAAGACGAGACCCGCGTAAGTAACAACACCCAGAATTCTCCACATCTCTCTACCAAAAGTTTACCTCTCTCTTTTTCTCAAAGAAGATCTCCAACAGACCACTTAAGATATTTGGATTTTCTAACCACCATTGCGGTATATTTGATCTGCTAGAGTTATTACTGAAAGAGCCTATCAACTAAATAATTCAGTTCATCAAAGATGTCAAGCAATAAATTACCTAATATGTTCATCGAAGTAACCTGTGTGTCTTTCCATCTTTCCAGGCCCGCCAAAAGCTCGCCTCTGATGTGCGCAACCTGAACGCTGACCTGGACTCTCTCCGCGAGCAGCTGGAGGAGGAACAGGAGGGACGCACTGACCTGCAGAGACTTCTCAGCAAGGCCAACAGCGAGGTGCAGCAGTGGAGGTCCAAGTTCGAGTCCGAGGGAACCGCCCGGGCTGAGGAGCTTGAGGAGTCCAGGTAAGAAATATGCAGGGATATAGACAGAATTATGGAATCATATTTATATTGGACGGAAATATACACCCTCGTCATGCACTGACATAATGATATGATGTTTTGTACCAAGGATTTTGAGTGAAGGGATGTGCTACAGCACGATTTACGTTCATATAAAGTTCATATGCATACGAAGAACAAGAATGATTAACACTGATGACATCTTGCCAAACAGACGCAAGCTGCAGAACAAACTCAACGACGCCGAGCAGGCCGCTGAGGCTGCCAACCTGAAGGTCTCCGCCCTGGAGAAGGCCAAGAGCAGGCTGACGGGAGAGCTTGAGGATCTCATGATTGACGTCGAAAGGGTGAGTGAACACAGACAACATGATCATAACTACATGACGAATTCTATAGGCACCCAGGAATGTGTGGAAACAGAGACAAGGTTGAAGCGATTTGTATAGATCTATCAGCTTTCAGACAGACATATACAAATGACGTGAAGAGGAAGATTGTTTGGTGGGGCATCTTGGAGATGGGCATGAAAACTAGATCACTTGAATAGTCATAATTTCACAACATCTGAAAAATTGAGTGGAAGTAAAATCTTAATAAAGTTAGAGAGGTGTTCAGTCCAACTAGATCTAATGAAACATCTTCAATGTAACTTTCAGTCCAACGCCAACGCCAACAACCTGGAGAAGAAGCAGCGTGCCTTCGACAAGACCATTGGCGAATGGCAGTCTAAGTGCAACGACCTGCAGTCTGAGCTCGAGAATGCCCAGAAGGAAGCCCGCAGCTACAACGCTGAACTCTTCCGCTGCAAGGCCCAAGTTGAGGAGGCCCACGACAGCGTCGAGGCCCTCAGACGCGAGAACAAGAACCTCGCTGGTGAGATTTGATGTTTGTTACTTGCGAAGGACTTATAAGAGTACACTTAATCAACTGTGTTCCTTTATCTGCATTTTGCCTCAATGTTATAAACGTAGAAAGCCTGAAAAGCGTAATATCTGAACAAAGTGTTGAAATCCAATGTCACAGATGCTACTTCGCGGGATCTATTGTGTTATGATGAATGCATTGGTGGTATCATCTAATCCTATCTCACTACACATGACCCCTCCGAGCAACTTCAAAACGTTCTATGTATCCTCTGTCCATCAGACGAGATCCACGACCTCACCGACCAGCTTGGCGAGGGAGGCCGATCCACCCACGAGTTGGAGAAGGCCCGCAAGCGTCTGGAGATGGAGAAGGAGGAGCTCCAAGCTGCCCTGGAGGAGGCCGAGTCCGCCCTGGAGCAGGAGGAGGCTAAGGTCATGCGCTCTCAGCTCGAGATCTCTTCTGTCAGATCAGAGATCGACAGACGCATCCAGGATAAGGAAGAGGAGTTCGAGAACACCCGGTGAGTTGTGATTGCTGAACGGCTGTCTTAGAAAAGACTATACTGATACATCGATTGGTGCCATCTCCTTATTCTGAGTGCTATAGATGTGTAGTACATGTATCAAATTCTTTGAAATAGTAGAAGGTTGGAAACCATCGTGGAGAATCATCACTTAATCGTTAGTAGTTTCCTTTTCAATGGTGTCCTCGGACTATACCAATATGTAAGGTATCATCAGTAGGTTTATTGAGCACTGTAAAGTCTGCTTTGTTCATCCGTTGTACTTTGGCATTGTTATATTGTTGTCCATATTGTGTTACTTCAGCCGCAACCACCAGCGTGGAATGGACTCCATGCAGGCCAGCCTTGAGGCTGAGGCCAAGGGCAAGTCTGAGGCTCTCCGCATAAAGAAGAAGCTGGAGCAGGACATCAACGAGCTCGAGGTGGCTTTGGACGCCGCCAACAGGGGCAAGGCTGAGTTCGAGAAGAACGTCAAGAAATACCAGCAGACCATCAGGGTATGTTCATCTTTCCTTTGACATCCATTACCCTATGAACACGACAAGACTCTGTGGTGCCTTGAATGATGGTGCAACGTATTATAACAATGAGTCGTCTTATTCAGTTGAAATATTACTGTTGGCTCCAAAACTATGAGAACTTACGTTTTATATCTTTTCCTGTTCAAAAGCGTGGTTATGAAATTTGGAGACTCGTGATATGTGAACTTTATTAACTAATTTAGTTATATTTCAAATGGTAGTTAAAATAAATTGTGAATTTGCAGGAGATGCAGTCCCAGATCGAAGATGAGTCCCGTGCCCGCGAAGAGGCCCGTGAGTCTTACAACATGGCTGAGAGGCGTTGCACCGTCCTCAGTGGAGAGATCGATGAGCTGAGAAGCGCCCTGGAACAGGCCGAGAGGGCCCGCAAGGGAGCTGAGAACGAGCTCAACGACGCCAACGACCGCGTCAACGAACTGTCCGCCCAGAACAGTTCCATCCAGGGACACAAGAGGAAACTGGAGGGAGACGTGCAGGCCATGCAGACCGACCTTGATGAGATGAGCACTGAACTGCGTGCCAGTGAGGAGCGTGCCAAGAAGGCCATGGCTGATGCTTCCCGTCTTGCTGATGAACTCCGTCAGGAACAGGAACACAGGTATGCTCAGATTCTTCTTCCACTCTCCACTCCCTTTGTGTCTTCTTCCACTCTCCACTTCCTTTGTGTCTTCTTCAACTCTCTACTTCCTTTGTGTTTTCTTCAACTCTCTACTTCCTTTGTGTCTTCTTCCACTCTCTACTTCCTTTGTGTCTTCTTCCACTCTCTACTTCCTTTGTGTCTTCTTCCACTCTCTACTTTCTTTGTGTCTTCTTCAACTCTCCACTTCCTTTGTGTCTTCTTCAACTCTCTACTTCCTTTGTGTCTTCTTCCACTCTCCACTTCCTTTGTGTCTTCTTCCACTCTCTACTTCCTTTGTGTCTTCTTCAACTCTCTACTTCCTTTGTGTCGTCTTCCACTCTCTACTTCATTTGTGTCTTCTTCAACTCTCTACTTCCTTTGTGTCTTCTTCAACTCTCTACTTCCTTTGTGTCTTCTTCCACTCTCCACTTCCTTTGTGTCTTCTTCAACTCTCTACTTCCATTGTGTCTTGTGCCCCCCCCCCCCTGCTTTCTTTGGTATTGAAACTTTAGTTTCGTTTACAAAACTGCGTAAAATCCTATACTATTACATTAAGTGATCATGTAAACCCAAGGGACAGGTAATTGATATACGCATGTTTTCAGCACTTTCTGAAGTTTATTTAGCCTTTGAATCTTTACAGAAGCTACGAGTATGACAATCATTGGGTGACTGGGGTGGCTTGCAGTGCCATGAAGTAAAATGTAACATGTGATGTTGTATTTTCGCCTGCAGCCTCCAGGTTGAGAAACTCCGCAAGGGAATGGAGAGCCAGATGAAGGACCTCCAGGTCCGTCTGGATGAGGCTGAGGCCCAGGCCCTCAAGGGAGGCAAGAAGATCATTGCCAAGCTCGAGACCAGAGTGAGTACTCTTCTAAATCTTCATCATAGATAAAAGATGAGCGCAACATTGATTACTTCACAGTCCATGCATGCTATAGATCAACATTGAAAACTACAACAATGTATGTTGGGTACTCTTAGGTCAGTGAGCTCCTTGAAGTAACGTAACTCATGGAATCTGACTATACGTTGGTGTTAGATATTGACAATGAAGATGTTGTTGTTATTGTTGCGATCAGGCACAAGTTGTGAGTTATTCACTCTTCAAGTGGTCAAAAAGACCTAAAGAGCCATGGCAGTCTAGCTCTGCAGCCTGGGACTGGAGAGCTTTCAAATTGGCCCATGGTCATGTAATTGTGCAATGCAATCACAAGACCCCTCCGGAACAGCTACAATGAAGATGAAAACTACAACAATGTCAATTGTGTACTCTCTCTCTCAGGTCCGTGAGCTGGAGACGGAGCTGGACAACGAGCAGCGCCGCCACGCCGAGACCCAGAAGAACATGCGCAAGGCTGACCGCCGCCTCAAAGAGCTGGCTTTCCAGGCTGATGAGGACCGCAAGAACCAGGAGAGACTGCAGGATCTTGTCGACAAACTGCAGAACAAGATCAAGACCTACAAGAGACAAGTGGAGGAGGCCGTAAGTTCACCATTATCATTGTTATTACATCATTGAGACACAAGGGATACTCGAGTAAACAAAAAAAAAACAAAAAAATAGATCAGACTATTGAAAGTGTAGAAGACATCGACAACTGTATAATTTGAAATGACAATTCCTTTCAAGAGAAAAAGAGTCAACACATAAGACAGATCATGTATTCATCTCGTTGTGTTTGAATTATTGTAAGACATGCTAATGGCTGGAGATCCCAATTGTCTCTGAGATGGAATTAATCTAATAAGTAGTACATATACCCTACAGCAACATGACAACTGACCTAAATCGCCTTTGTCTTGACTTTTTGCAGGAGGAGATCGCCGCTATCAACCTGGCCAAGTACCGCAAGGTTCAGAACGAGCTTGAGGATGCTGAGGAGCGTGCCGACTCCGCCGACTCTGCTCTGA
The DNA here is from genome assembly GCA_031471215.1 of Gastropteron pacificum. Taxonomy (NCBI): domain Eukaryota; kingdom Metazoa; phylum Mollusca; class Gastropoda; order Cephalaspidea; family Gastropteridae; genus Gastropteron; species Gastropteron pacificum. The sequence continues at coordinate 7,639 of JAUELK010242470.1, read as the reverse complement.
GCAAGCTCCGTGCCAAGAACAGGAGCTCAGTCTCTGTTTCCCGCACCAGTGCCTCCCCAGGAGTGAGTAGTCGTGAGATTTATTAAACATATTTTGCTCATCTATAAACCCTTTTCAGGGCTAAACTTGTTTATGAGTTACAGCTACAGCTCTTTATGAGACTTCAATTCAAATTTGTGCAAAATGATACAAACCAAGACCATAGACTTCTTCTTCTTCACTTTTAAACTACTTGATATGATGTGTTGTTTTCAATGTGTTGCGAACATGTCAATCAATTTGATGACAATTTCTAATTTCAGGATATCTATCAGTGATGGTTCATCTTCCACAGATCATTATTGTATATTCATGAACTACTCACGTTACTAAATTTCTAAGTCATTTTCACGTTAACGACTTCATTTATACATTCACTCATGTCACCCTACTAGTTCAATTTTACCATCGATCTATTACTGACAAGATCATTGATTTCATAACAATCTCATTGACACGTAACATCATTGTTTTGGTCACTTTGTGTTCACAAGCAAGCAATGAAATTCCAAGCAGAAGTATTAATGGTAGTACAAACAAGAACAGTCGTTTACAGTGGTCGTCAGTTTGGTCACTTTGTGTTCACAAGCAAGTAGTAATGGTAGGACAATCAAGAACAGATGTTTACAGTGGTCGTCAGTTTGGTCACTTTGTGTTCAACAGTTCCCCGGGCCCAGCTCTGCATCTGTGCCAAGAGGCATGAGCATTGACAGGAGTGCAAGAGCACCCTCTCAGTCTTAAGCCATCATCTTTTCTTTTAGCGCTGTAATCGAATTCCTTCCGAGGTAAACAGGACCGGCGCCTCGGGCATATAGCCTGGTCTTTTTTTTTCTTCATTTCTCGAGCATCTTTAGGCGATGGCCTTGCTTCACATTCGAGCCCCTAGTCGTATAGATGTAGTCACAAGTCTCAGTGTAGTCACGTTTTCCTTATCTGCACGTCAGCACGTTTAATGTTCGATATTCCCAATCAATTCGTAGATCTCGATTTCGGTCGTCAGTCGATCATGACAAACTTTGGATTTCCAAGATTCCTCTTGCTGCCCGTTGAATAGATTTGTAGAAATCTAGGTCTAGCAGAAAACACTCTCCAATCAACAGTGACAATACGAGTGAAGAGAAATCAAAGAATTTGAACAAGAAAATAAAAAAATTAAAGATTGATCCATATTCTCACTTGATGGGAGAGTTGTACACAAGCTGAAAATCATTTCGCAGCATGAGCAATCATATAGTTATTGTCTAAATTTATTATAGTGAATGTAGCGCTCAGACATGTTTTGCATGATCACTTTCATCTTTCATTCATACAACGCATTTCATTTCTGTCTCGTAGCGAACCATCATCCATTCCTTTCTTTGATTGATTCTTGATCATTCTCAATCATTGAAGATCATTTTCCCTGATCAATCACTAATCTAAAAGAATTCATATGTTCACATCACGTGATAATCAATTTCATAGTAGAGCATCACATTTTTCGATTCTTCTTGCGCCCATCTTTCCCCAATCACTCTACTTCGAGCGGATTTTGGATTCTATTAGATTTGCTCTCCCCTTTTCTCTTTTTTCTTGTAATTGTTTCGATCTATTTTTTCGTTCTTGAGCGTCGTCTCCTTCATTCTGTGGTGTTTGTGAATCTACATTCCATTCTTCCTCCTTTGAATGAATATCCATTCCTGCACTCTGTATTACGTCTAAATATATCAATCAAATCGCAATTTCTTTAATGGAGCGTTCATTGATTGTTTCAACCTTGTCCACCTTAAACCTTCCGCCTTAGGGAACCACTTCCACGTCCATGAGACGTGAAATCATCACCTCATCTGACTAGAAGTGTAAGAATTGTCACGTGTTGGCACTCTATAATAGTCTTTTGACACTGACTTACTACCACTTCTCCTGCGATGTCTTGTCTTTCCTGAAGTTTTGTCTGATTGACATTAATCTCGTAACAGTATACAGCAGTCTAGAAGTGTTCTTCCTGTGTTGATCAACGTGAAAGTACTACCCAGTGTTCGTGTATTCAGTAATGGTGGTGTTCCTACGTAAACGCTTACCTTGGTCGTGTTTGTTATATTTCTGTTCGTAACAATGCTTCATAATATATAATCATAAGTTGCCTAGCATTGCTTTCAATATGACATATCACATTTATGTTTTCAGTTGGCTGCTTTATTCAATTCACGTTGGCTTCTTTATCATTTTCGTTCTTTCGTAATTCATGTTTCCCCAAGAAGTCATCATAATCATTATCATGATTATCATCATCATCACCATCATCGTCATCATCATCATCATCATCGATGAGAAGTTGCATAACTTGGGAACTGACATAGAGAATAGAGTAGAATATCCGCATGTGTGTTTGTCATTCACAATCCAGCTGCTCTAGCCCTGCATTGCATTACTTTAGCGTCGTTGCATTGAGTAGATTTTGACTTTAGTCCTTCTCATATTCTTAGATGCGATAACCTGGATTAAGAAAACAACAGAAAACAACAGATGGAAAAAAAAGCCTGAACATGTGGGATAATCTGAAATTAACGTGATAATATTTTGGGGGTGAGGGGCAAAGACAAAAATGTTTGAGTAACATTTACATTGAGTTTTCTTTTCTACACGAATGTCTTAGGGGTCTGTGACTGTCAAACGTACCCAGTCTGTTAGCAGACAGATTGTGTCGGCTTAGACCCCATGTAAGGAATCTCCTCGATTGAGTTTTTCCCGGTTTCCGCATCACCATTCCCCCATCCGTCAGTATCGTATCCCGATGTCCCAGAATTTCAATCGGTGTACTCTTCGTTGTTGATTTATTTCTTCGTGTTGTTGCCACAATGCTATACATAATATGCTTTTCGGTGTTGTCGATGAAAAGCCACGAAAGAATCCTGTCAATCATGAAATAGAGCATACATCTGTATGATTTAGACCTTTTTGATCATAATTTTGATCTCAGTTCACCCCCACTCCCAATTACATTTTCAACATATTTAAAAACAAAAAAGGATTACTTTATTGTATACACAACGGAAACCATTCCTGAACTCGAGGCCATTTAGAACTCTTTTTTTTATTCTCCAAATTCAGGATTCTGGTGGCTTTCTGTTGTAAATAACCATCTATTGTATCCATGGATGTCCAGCTTCTTTATTTAATTTCCGTCCATAATGTTGACTTAATGTGGACTATGTGGTTTCGCTTCCTGTAGGGCAGCAGCAGCAGCTACTTTAAGAAGAGGGTCACCCAGTCGGTATCCAGATCAATCGTCTCTGCCTAAACCACAGAGGTTGGCATATGTCCCCAAAATGACTGAATCCCTCATAACACGTTTTCACCTACAATACCCCAAAGTAAACGAATGAAGAGTTGAAACAACACTACCATTGTATGTGAAAAGAAAAGGAAAAAATGAAAGAAAGATGTGAGAAACGAGACGAGAAGAGAAGAAAAGTGAGTGATGTAAATACCAGAGAAGTGAAGGAAAGAAAAGAACAGAAAAGAAAAGAAGAGAAAAGAAAAGAAAAGAAAAGAAAAGAAAAGAGAAGAAAAGAAAAGAAAAGAAAAGAAAAGAAAAGAAACGAAAAGAAAAAAAAAGAAAAGAAAAGAAATGAAAAGAAAAATACATGAAATGAGATGAAGTGAATATAGTGCACTCGTATCGTAAAGAAAAGAAAAGACAATGAAGGAAGAACGAATAAAGAAAAGGAAAAAAAGAGAAAAAGAACGTCATTGATCTGAATCAGAGATTCCATGAAGCCTTTATCATACCAACTCTTCACCAAATCCCAAGTTATACATATACCCACGATAGAGACTACAACAAAACCCAAGTTGCAAAAGACTAGGAAAAGAAAACCTGAATCTGATGTGCTTCCTGAAATATTTATTGTGTAACACGTGTTTTCCCTTGACCCCCCTAAAACAAACGGTTGAAAATTGTCCAGCAAAAAGATACAAGACACAGGCTTCGGCCACTTTCCGTCTGTGCCTAAACCTGCCCCTGCCTTTGTTTAAAAGTACGAATCTAAATTAACACATACTTTGACTCTCCTCATTGGTTCCAGACACAATGGACCGAAGTTGTCTTTAAATAAATATCAGAAACATATCCACATTTATTGCATGACTTGCTTCATTCTTCATTTTGCATCCGCTTTGCATATATTTGCATCCACACAATGGATTTGCATGAATATGTATGCATGTAAAACTTATTATTTTAATTGTCTATATCCCATACGTAATTCTACTCGTTCTTTGAATACTGATTACACACTATTTACAGTTTGATAAGATCATCGCTTACTTCTGATTGTTGGAAAATCCATATTCAAGCATCGAAGCAATGCATAATTGAATATTGAGAGATCCTATCGGGACAACGTGCAATTTTCTTAGTTGACAACTTTAGAGTCATTTACTACAATAAAAATAGAAGAAAAACTTTCGACAAGAAATTCAGAGATAATTAATTGTATTTACACTCGCAATATCATTGTATGTATTTATGACTATGCTGATACCATTCCATGCATAGTCAGACTTTTTCAACGTACATGTAAACACCTAGAATTGGACTTCTTCAATAAAGTTGATGATAAGACATGATTAAGAAAATGTTTACGTAGAATGTGTATTTGCTGAATAGCGCTTTGAGCTTGCTGTAGAGCGGGACAAAGTGCTATATTATTTATCACTACGATCATTACTATTATCCATACTGACCTGTCTTCTTTCCCCTTTCAGTCTCCGGCTATATTCAACGTCCGCGGCACTACATCGTTCAATTCATCCTCTCGTTCGGCAACCCCATCTAATGAGGCATACTTTGATGACAATATTGAATTCAACCCAAAATGACACCAACTCCAGGAGTAGACGCATCTCTGTCATCGACGTCTGCTTCTAGAAGAGTTATTTATTTGGGTTAATAATTGAAGCACGAAAACATTGATGATTGGCTAATCAGATTCACGATGGAATTCACGCCATATTCAAAGAATATAGAGATTTATGGCGGTTGTACTTTATATTTACATTTGGACTCTTTTTACGAGAGTTAAAAACGCTTATTACTATAATATTTCAAATTGAATTTGCTCGATTTTTATGGTAATATCGTGTGAATGGACAGTCATAACATACTATAGATAATTTTACTGACTTGTGTTTGGCTGTGCTTCGTGTGCTAGAATTTTACATTTTTTATTTGTACAAAGACTTTTTTTTCTTTTCACTTTGTAAACTCTGGTCCGCCAGTTGACATCTACAATTCACTGTGGATAATACTCAAGAGCAGATTGTATTTATGTATTGTATTTATTCGCCCGACGTGTGGTCACCTCATGTATAGGAGGACGTTATGTTTCTTTTTAATACTTTATAGATCTATAACCTTCTCACCTTTACATCTTGACGATTAAAGATAACATGACATACTGCATGCATGGGATGATTCATTCACTTTCTGACCACATCGACTACGGACTGGCGATTTCCGGACTCTCAACATCTGTCTTCCCCACGGTCACTTACGTAACATCGTAATCTCATGCTGCTCAGACGAAGATAATACCAACAACATTACAAATGGCTCGGACGTTGAACAAGCACCAGACAATAAATATAATAAATACATCGGCATCAAGTAACACCAAATGGCTCCTTCTCAATATGTATATAAATAGATGCCAAGTGACCTGGGGAAAAGGATTTGATTGGCCCGTTGTCGCGGTCTGGAGTTGGTAGGTAGCGTGCAGTGAGCGAGATTGTTAGTCTTTAGAGGTGAGTGCAGAGAGATACGCGTGGTGCTCAATACTGTGTGCTGTCTTTTTCTGTACGAAACAAAAAAAGAATCCCTATTTTTTGAGAGCCCTCTTGTGCACTTCTTTTTTCCGCATGTACAAGCTAGAGCACACAACGAAGTCAAGTTTTATGTTTTTGCAATGTCCACGGAAAACAAAGAGAGAACAACAGTGCCTCATTAGACAGATTTATGAAACAGACATTCAACAGTTAATGAAGTAATTAATTGAGAAGAATGCCTGTTTTCATAAAGCTGCCAAAATTATACATAATATGACAATTTGCAATTATGTTCCTTTTACCAGTAAATAAAAGTCTGTCCACATTGAAAACTCATATGCTTTGTTAAATCACTTTACATCTGTGTTTGTTTCTGTTTTGTTGTTTATTGCGATCATTTTGCTATGTCAACTCATCACTTACATGATGGTCTGTTGACGGTTCTTGGCTCGAGTATCTTTGAGTGTTGTTGTTGTTTCGATCAGCCACTAGGCATCAGTTATTCACTCTTCAGGTGATCTTATAGATCCACAGAGCCATGGCAGCCCAGCTCTGCCACTGGGGACTAGAGGGCCTAAAATGGCTCCCTGTTCATGAAATTGTTCAATGCAGTCACAATCCCCCTCCGAACCAGATGGCTGTTATTTGCAAATCAGCCTTTGAGTTGAAACTACCAATTTTGATGCAACATTGAGACATTAATTATGGTCGCTGTCGTGATTCAGGACTGAAGCAGGTGTATTTAACATCGCCTTTTTGAATTTGTGAGAAAGAATTCACAAACTCGACCACAGCACATGGGCAATTGTTCGAACATAAGAGACAACAGTATGTAGGCCTATACTTACTTACTGAATCTGTGATCTCTTTTCGCAATGTACTGAATTTTGAAACCGAGTTTCCCAACTTAAAGCTACACACGATGTAGGAATGTGTACACGATCAATGTGTATAGCACTGCGGATGCCCGGTGCATCTTTGTACGCTTGGTTGCTTTTGACCTGAAGGGAATTGTGCATTTTGTGGGCAAGCATTAAACTAGTCATACCTCATTGATAGTAGCCGATTTATTTAGTGCCTTCTATTGCTCTACAGTGAGCTCAAAGCATTTTACAGACAGACCTGTTTCATTCCGAAGGCATCTCAACCAACGCATGCTGGTAGTGCTGCCTGGTCGGCGCCCATACCAACATACTGACAAGATGGTTCGCCATCTATAGTCGGGTACCCCCTTAACACCTGGGTGGGTTGAGAAATGTGTGACAAGCTGGTCTGAAGGGAAATTTCAATGATGTGAAGGATGTGAGCAAGCATTAAGCCATTCATAATATCTCAATGATCAGTTGTCATAGATTTAGACCTGTGAACTTGGATAAGTGAATATACTGTCAAACATTACTCACTGAGCCAAGGTGTGAAAAGATTACTCAACTAGATACAGTGAGGACAGATCATATCAAAGTGTTGTCATAGACGGGCAATCTACCTGACACTCAAAGGAGATATAGATGCTGCTGTATGTAATGAATCAGATCTATAAGGGTAGAAGTACATTATAGAGGGCATGTACCCTACACAGTTGTAAAACAAGGAATACACACACACACACACACACACACACAAACAGGCACACACACACACACACGCACACACACACGCACACACACACACAGACGCGCACACACACAGACGCGCACACACACACAGACGCACACACACACGCACACACACACGCACACACACACACACAGACGCACACACACACACACACACACACACACACACACACACA
>JAUELK010242361.1:0-10524 GCA_031471215.1 Gastropteron pacificum | reverse complement strand
CTCTCTCCCTCTCTCTCTCTCTCTCTCTCTCCCTCTCTCTCTCTCTCTCTCCCTCTCTCTCTCTCTTTCTCTCTCTCTCTCTCTCTTTCTTTCTCTCTCTCTCCTCTCTCTCATACACACCCACACACACACACCCACTTTGTTTTGGTATGTTTGCGTTGATGTGTGTTTGTGTGTGTGTGTGTGTGTGTTTGCGTTGGTGTGTGTGTGGGGGGGGGGGCGTATGTGTGTGTGTGTGTGTGTGTGTGTGTGTGTGTGTGTGGGTGTGGGTGGGTGTGGGTGTGGGTGTGGGTGTGGGTGTGGGTGACCTTTCTGTAAAGAAATTGTGTGAAAATTACAAAATTAACATTTAGATATTCTTGGAATCGTGACTCTTTTGTTCGGATATGAGATATCGTGTTCACAACCTTTAAAAAAAAACAACGTAAAATCTATATCAAAGCTGTATTTGACTAGTATACAGAGCGAGAATATTTGGGTTTGATGTTAAATCATAACAATGTTTTCGGCATTCTTTATTTTAAATTATTGATAATGGATAGAACCTCGAACGCTGTTTGAAAACGAACATGTAAACATGTGTGAGAAAGATCACGGCTCGAACATGAGAAGAAAGTGGGAAACAGAGTTCGTCTACAAAGTAGTTTAGTTTATAAAGGTATTCTTGAAACTTGCAGATTAATTGAGGTATTGCCTGGTGATGCTGAGACTCATATGAATCGATAACTTTCATGCAGGCAATTCAAAAAAACAGTACATTGTGACATCATCATCGTCATCCTCGTCATTATCAACACCATCACCACAACAATCACAATAATCAACAACACTACCGTCCTCTATAACAACAGCAACGACTATTCCAACAACAACAGATACAAACACAACATAAATACTGCTTTATAGTGGGGAAAAGACAGTAGACAAGGCAATGAAAACAAAATTATAGTAAAAAGAAGAAGACGAAAAAAAAAGACCGCAACGCTGGAGTTGCAAGGAGTGCAAGAATCTTGCTCTCCTTATCTTTTCCCGATGAAAAGACGATATGCATATCGCCAGGATGTCCGTCCTCATAGATCTAAGAGATTTTTGACTATAGAAATTCCTGTGTTTTGTTGAAAATCCCCGGCCTGTGACGGAGATATCTGTATCTGATATTCCTGCATCATATTCAGGCACGATGCAACAGTTGGGCAATTATGCAACAAAGTTCTAGCTTCAAGCATGTCAGAGTATGCATTTAAGCTTATAGCGTAATATAGTGTGTCTATTTGAATATGAGCCGAGCTGTAGGCAACTTCTTATATATGTTTATACTACAGTCATCTTGTCCCGAGGGGTCTTGTGACTGCATTGCATAATTGCATGAACAAGGGGCCAATTTGAAAGCCCTCCAGTCCCAGGTTGCGGGGCTAGTCTGCCATGGCTCTGTAGGTCTATTAGACCACTTGAAGAGTGAATAACTTATAACTTGTGCCTGATCGCAACAATAACAATACTACAGTCATGCAGGTTGCAAAGAAATCAAAGTACCCTAGATCATACGAGAATATAGCACAATATCAGCACCAGCAACAACAAACAACAAAGAAGCAGACAAAGCACAAACAAACAAACAAGAATGAATATTGAGGAATACATCGTGTATTTTGTAGTAAAGCGCTTTGAGCTCAAAGAGAAAAGGCGCTATATTATTAGCACTATTGTCAAGTGTACGGGTACACACTTTTATTCGAACTCAAGTGAAAAATGACATCGCATTTATTTGTTGGAATCATAATATTCAAATACATACATTTTGAAATGTAGGGCTATGTAAATTCTACTTTCAATGTCAATACCGACCAAGTCTGTATTATCATCTTATAAAAATGCTGCATGATATTAAGAAACGACGCAACACTAGATTTATTGTGCAACGCAGCTCTACCTTGAAGCCTGTCAAAGTATTGGTTTATAACGTACATCGGTTTGAACCTGAGCCGAATGTATGCAACTTCTCATATATGATATTATGTTTATGTTACATGTTGGAATTTATGTTTATCTCATGTACACAATTATAGAGTGTTTCACAGATGGTGGATTGATGAGTACGGCCTGTTTTGTGATAGTTTCTAAACTTAGCGGTATGACGTCATGAAATTTGCACACAACGTGTCTCATTTATATTACTCTCCACCCCATGAGTTTCAAATTTGTGCTACTTCACATCTCTTAGAAATTGCCATAAACGTCACATGTATGTGGGGTCAGATGTCGGCGAGAAAAACATGGCGTCGAAGCAGATACTTTTGATGAAACAATAATAGTCGGCTCGTTATGAGAAAGAGGGCGAAGCTTTTCTCCGTCGGATCGTCACTTCAGATGAATCACAAAGCAAAAAAAAAGTAAATGGAGTTTAGACATAAGGGTTCACCATGTCCAAAGAAGTTCAAAGTCATTCGATCGGCTGGCAACGTGCTCTTGACAGTGTTTTGGAACTGTCAAGGAGTAGTTCATATTGAATTTCTGGAACAAGGCAACACTGTCAACTCTGATCGGTACGTCGATACTCTCCAAAAGCTTTTAGCACGATTAACACGAATTTGACCCGTTAACGCGATCATTCTCCACCACGACAATGCTCGTCCGCACACAGGCAAAAAGACTCGAGATGCTTTGGCACGACTCAGATTCCACGAGATTTTGTCACATCCGCCATACAGTCCAGACTTGGCCACATCTGACTTTTTGGTTCCCAAAGCTCAAAGAATACTTGAAAGGAAACCCTTACACTGATAACGACGAAATGCAAGCTGATGTGCTCAGGTGGTGCAGAGGCAAACCATTCGAATTTTTCACCGACGCGATGCAACGACTGGTGAACCGTTGGCGCACCTGTGTCGACAGAGATGGCGATTATGTTGAAATATTGAGGTACATTCTTAAAGCATACATCCTGGGCTTTCATTTGATACATTATATGTTTTTGTAACTTCATTATTTTGGAAAATATCGCAAAACAGGCCGGACTTTTCAATCTCGTATCACCATCCATCGAGTTACAAGCAATTTGTTACAATAGTCAAGATTCAAGATTTGTATTTGGTGCTCAAGTACAATCATACATAAGAGCAATACTAAGGTGATGTAACGTATTAATCTAGACAGTGATACAATGTTAGTAAGTCTAACCACACCAAAGTGAAACACTTGAACGAGTAGGCCCTCTTATCCATAGAGACATCTTCTTGTTCATAATTACTTTGAAATGAAATTACGAAAATTGCTTTTCCGATAGCTGTCTCCCCTTGCGACGACCGTCCGTACCACCGTACCATACGTAAACTTTATCGATTTTGAGACCGACTCAAATCGGAAATTACATAACGACACGTGAATGCGCGGGGTGTGATGATCGCAGTTTTAATGATTTTCTACTGCTAGGTCTGCGATGACAAAGAAAACTCTGTAATCATGTCGGCCTCTTCTCTACTCGCTGGGGAATTTAATTATCCTGTACTCGTTAACATTAATCATTATTTCTACAATGTTACGATGAGATCGTTACGCTTCGTTTGGGTTGAGCGTTAACTTGGTCTGCTAAGAGTCGGTAAACGTTGTAGGCCTACTAGGTATAGGTAATTTAAGCAAGTTTCCATCAAATCGTTCCTAAGACTATTCGCTTTTTAGACAGTGTTACGTAAAAACAAAGCAAAGACGTCAGGAGAGTAGAGAGAGTAGAGTTGTTTGTAAGATTTTCAGGCCGTCTCAATGTGATGGAAGCACAGAATTTAAACGACAGTCGTCGTAGCCAACATTATGGGGATGGAAATCGCACTTGGGAAGACAACGAATATTCTCTTATTACGAATTCTGACCTGTATGTCTTCTTGGTATTCACACTTTGGGGCGTCATGCCAATCATCTTACCCGCTGGTTTGATAGGAAATGTCTTCAGCTGCTCCATATTTCTCCGAATCGGTCTCAAAGATGCCGTAACGATTTGCTTCTTCGTGCTGGCGATCTCCGATCTCTGCCAGATGGTTTTGACCAGCTTTATTTGCATGACTATGATCTTGGACAACTATGACTTGGGCATCGTTTTCTCGTTCTCCCAGTTTGGGCTGATCGTCACTATGTACAGTGTCATGTTTTACGACATCTCCATTATGGTGACGACTTTCATTGCCTTGCAAAGGTGTGCTTGCGTTCTTCTGCCAATGAGGGTCAAGACACTGTTCTCGGTCAGTAGAACTGTGATCGCGCTGACCGTTATAGTGACCAGTGTAGTGGTCATTTATATCCCCATCTTTGCCTCAGAGGTGCTCGTACTGATCAAGGATCTGACCAGCAACTCGTCATCGTTCGTCCGAGTCCTGCTACCCCCGGGGGAGGAGATCTACCTCGTCTACGACATCTTGAACAGGATGGTGTTAACTCTAACCATGGAAGCCATGGCCATCGCTTGTCTCGTCATTTTGAGCTTCAAGATCAAGCAATCGGCCAAGTTTAGAGGGACGCATTCTCAGAATACGGACGCCACCAACGCCAAGACAAACAGCACAAACAGCAACAACAATAGTAGTTCAAACTCTGTCGTCTCTTCTGGCTTGACAGGGAAAGATTTACAGATGGTCAAAGCGGTAACTTTGGTGACTGCAGTGTTCGTTATATCTAACACTCCTGGGGTTGTCTTCTCTCTCACCAGGAGTGTTGTCAAGGGATATGGTGTAGGGGGAGCGTACCATAACGTCTACATGCTCTCTGCTCTAGTCACAGAAATATTTGAAAAGAGCAGCCCGGCCATTAATATGTTAATTTACCTCAAATTCAACTCAAAATATCGGAAAATATTTCGTTTAATCTTCAAGAAACAAAGTGATAAATAAAGACATCGGAATGACACCTTTTTATAAAATATTTGTTATGCATAACTAGACAAAGACTTGCTTAACTAAGGAGCATCAATTTGCTTAGGGTTTTTGTAAGAGCAGCTAAGTATGAATTCCTGATATTGCATTATTTTCAAAGGAATATTGGGTTACTTAGCAACGTCTGCAACATATTGCCTTCCCCAATTAGGTATTTCATGAGGTTGCGTGACGTAGAGGGCAACCGTCCAAAGGCTACGTTCACTTTTATTTTAAAATAAAGCCCCCGTTGACAATGCAACACCTCTTGTCACAATCATTCAAACCTTAATTTACTACTATACCTTTCTTACCAGACTAGAACAAACCGACCGCTCTCTCCCACCACGTCTGGCGAGTGCTGGGGAAAATTGCACCCGTTTTAAATAAACAGTTTAGCGCCAGTTACGAAAACACACCCTTTTAGCTTTTTTTTTTTTTTAAAGTATCGCTCAGATATTTCGTTCCATAGTTGTAAGCTATTAACGTTAACACGGATGAACTTATTCAGAACATGAATTTGTCCTGCAAAGTGGGAGGGTTAACGACCATTGATGTTTGAATTTAATCACGAATATACTAATACAGACGATTTATTGTATAATAATGTTGGCTTGACAGAAGAATTCTTAAGTTTTGTAATGATATGGTATGAACTTAATGGAGTTTCAAAAAATATAATATAAACATTAAGACTCGATGGCACCATGCTATATTCATGTGACTCGTGTAACATTTGAAAGTGTACTTGAAATGAACTTTTTTATACTAAACAGGATGCAATTCAGTTGAGAAATAATTTTGCTGCGAAATATTCCATAAATTCCAGACAAGGCTGTACACTTACTTTGGAACAAACATTTCAATTTTTTTTAAACTTCATTGGTTATTTTCTTTCCTGGGTCGTGATGGTGTTATTGTCACATGACTATTATGTGACCGGTGACTGTTCAATCCAATATATCAACTTATGAAGAAAAAAACCCAGACTGAACGTCATGCAAGTGCCCGTAGCCCACATGGTTCTTTACACTCATTACTCTAGGAGGTACTGTGGCCTCATGAAAATACCCAATTGCTCTCATAAGATAAGATAAGATAAGATGATTCTGTATTATCCCATGAAGGTAAATTGGTTTCACAATGTTCTGAATACATTCACAAACAAACAACCATTGTGAGACACATTTACATACACCTTTCTCTCTCTCATGCCATGGTAGCAACGCGTTATACCATCGAACGACGAGTAAGCCACTGTGCCACAATCCGTGATCTAATCTTGGGCAACAATCATGAACTATGATCGCTATGAGTAGACCAGTTATGGTCGCTGTCCGGGCACAAATCAGAAGTTAAAACCTCTCGTCCCCCAAAAATATGATGGCCGATATGCGCTGCTCTGTGGAGTCTCCGTGTTGGCTTCAGCGAAAAGCGGAGCTCATAACACTAAGGCAAATTTCCCTGAGAGTGGATGAAGAAAGTGTATACAATACAATAACATACAATACAATACATTGTTGTTGTTATTGTTGTTGTGAGTGCTGTTGTTGTTGTTGTTGTTGTTGCCGTAGACACAAGGTATGAGCTATTCGGTCTTCAAGTGGTCTGATAGACCTACAGAACCATGACAGCATAGCTCCGCAACTTGGGACTGGGAGGCCTTCAAATTAGCCCCTCGTTCATGCAATTGTGCAATTCAATCACAGACCTTCTCCGGACCAGATAACTGATGAGTGAAAAGCAGTCTTTTAGTGTTGACACTGCCAATATTGATTCTTTTATAGTTGCAGTTATAGTTATGATGTGTGGCCATAGTTATTATAGTAGTGATGATCGGCAGTATTCGGTCTCATGAGACGATGTGTTTGCGCCTTATTTGAACGACTCAGCCCCGCTAATGATAGCAACTTGAAAATCAGTGTTCACGAAGTTTGCCGGGGCAGGCCTCTTTTTTTTTTAAATGTTTTTATACGTAGGCCTATGATATGCATCAATGATTATTATATTCAATATGTTAGGCAACAGCCATGTTAATGATAGCAACTTGAAAGTCAGTGTTCACGAAGTTTGCCGGGTTAGACCTATGATATGCATCAGTGATTATGTTAAATCTGTTAGGCAACGTTACTTTCACTTTCGGCATGCCTCGTTGAGTTTTGCATGTGAGAAGCTATATGCACAGACATAATGGATTATATTTATATAGGGCATTTCTTTGCGTGTAGTTTGCACGTGCTCCTCGGATTAGTTCTACAATAATTGTGACGCTCCAATTTCATCATCAAGTTGATGGGTACTCCTTAAACACCTTGTTCGGATATAAATTAATGATAGATAATAATAATAAAAAAACCGATTTTTACAGCGCCTTTTCTCTTTGAGCTCAAAGCGCTTTTAGCATGTTGTTATGTTACCCCGACATACCTGTATCATTGGGAGGCATACTAGTAGTGCTGCTTGGTCGGTGCGTAGTGATGCCTGGCCGGCGCCCATACCAACATTCTAAATGATATTTCATTGTCTATAGCCGGGTACCCTTTTTACACTTGGGTACAGTTAGAAATGTGTGACTTTTTTCCAAGAGTACACCATGTGGTGGATAAGACAATCCTCTTCTAAGATCCGAATCGATGCGGCACGGCCGGGACTCGAACCGTGGACCTTTGACACATGAGGCCAACACGCTGACCACTTGACCACCACAGAACAATTATTTGTTTCAAGAAGGGCATTTCTATTGAATGAAAACAGACCGAGTTCAGGATTTGAACGAAGGAAATGTTACCTCATTGGCCACTATGCAACAATATTGGTCCTCACTGGAATGAGCTTGGTAAGATGTTTGTGTTGGATGTGTAATGGTTGTTCTAAAACATAAAAACAATCGTATAATGTTTATTTGGCACCTTAGAGTAAGCTGTGTACATCCTCTGCTGGATGTAGCCCTCCACTCTTGATCTCCAATGCTCTCTTCTTCTAGTTGTTTGGGACCTTTTGTTCCCTCCCTTGTCTTGTGTCATCCGACCACCTTATGTTAGGGCGTCCTCTTTTACGTTTCTTCCGTGCTGGGTCTATCTGTTGTCCTTCATTGTGCCCTGCCCATTTTCACTTCTGTTTGTTGACATGCTTTGTTACATCTTGTTTATTTTATCGTGTTGCTGACGTCATCCTTTAGCACCTAGTCTTTTAGACTAAAGACTAAAGACTAGAAATAGGTGAGCCGAAGAAAAACAAGCATGTTTGTAAACAAAGCCAATTCCCACTGCCAAATGGAGGGATCAAGGGAAGTAACCATACAAAAAGAGTTTCACCCAGCGAGTCTGTCATTAGTTATCCAACGTTTTTGTCCATGTGCTGTGGTCAACTTTGTAAATTATTTCTCACAGGTTCAAGCATCAGGGCTGCAGTAAATACTGTGACATACACCTGGTTCAGTCCTACATCATGGCTGAAACTATAACTGCCTCAATGTTGTATCAATCTGTACAGTATCAATTAAGTGACTGCATTGCACACATCAATTATCTGGTCCGAAGTGTCTTGTGACTACATTGTACAATTGCATGAACAGTGGGCAGCCCTTTAGTCCCAGGTTGCAGTTCTGGGCGTCCATGGTTCTGTAGGTCTATACGGCCAATTTGAATGGTGTATAACTTATACATAGTGTCTGATCGAAGCAACAACCACAACACCACCACCACCACCACCACCAACAACAACAACAACAACAGACAGTTGTGTCTTTTAGTATACTTTCTGCCTCCAAAAGTGTAGCTAATCAGTTTACCTTTGCCCCAAAAAACACAATGGATTTCATCAATTCTATCAAATTCTGTTCAGATTGACGCTTAACTAATGAAAGAGGAACCAAACGTCCAATAGATGCAATCATCCGCATTACAAAATTATTGTAATTTGTGTGACATCAGTCACAGTCAAGTGGTATTTTGACAATTCTTTTAGCGACAGAGAAGACATGTAAAAGTAGATGAGGTCGATAGCCATATAAACTGACCACGCAACCCATAACCAAAATTATTCAGTGGGATTTGTTCCACCATCTATAAATAGTTGTGATGGCTGGGGTGTTGTTGTTGTCATTGCGACCAGGCATAAGTTATGAGTTATTCACTCTTAAAGTGGTCTAATAGACCTAAAGAGCCATGCCAGTCTAGCTCTGCATCAACCTGGGACTAGAGGGCCTTCAAATTGGCCCCTTGTTCATGCAATTGTGCAATGCAGTCACAAGACCCCTCCGGACCAGATAATTGCTATTAAAATCAATGCAGTCATCGAGTTGGTATGGTACTGCCTATATTAATGCAACGTTTGGGACTTTTATGGTTACAGACATGATTTAGGACTGAACCAGGTGTATATCACATCATTTTCTTTGACCCTGGTGCTTGAACTTGTGTGAAATAATTCACAGCACGTGGGCAAGGCTGAGGTGTTAAACTCAACTTAATTTCAGAACCCAATGACACACTATGGCGACGTTTCTGATTGGTCGAAACTAGCCCACAGTAAACCAATCAAATGCGAGACCTTGTGCTATGTTTACCTACTCACCGATGTGTCAATTTTGTCTACACAGATAGCAACATTTCAGTGTGTTTTTAACTTTCGACAAGGTAGAATGGTTTCTGGCCAGTAGCTACTTTTTAATCAAATATTTTAATCAGCTTTTCTTGTTATCAGTGGCTACATTTTAATCAATAACTTTGTATCAGTACTTTAGCGAAACGTGGCGTGTGTTTCTGATTCCACTGGCTTTTTGAGTGTCACGATGAGCCAACACAATATGTCTGTAATAGTAAGTATATTATGTTACCAACTTTTATTTGTAAAGCCGCATAAACGTTTAAAGACCGTCGGGGAAAGATACATTTTTGTAATACGTTGCATCTGTGTGGAATCCCATGCCAGCATATCTTAAAAACATTGACAAAAAAAAAACATTTCAAAAAGTGCTTAAAACATACACTTTAAAGAATATCTGTTTTAGTCAGTGTTGTCAATTTGTTATTTTAACTCTTTATGATTGATCATGTGTATCATGTTATGCAATATTGCACTTGTGTGTTTTTATTTTGAAGTGCCTAGAGCTTTTTGGATAGGCGTTATAGAAATAAACTTTATTATTATTATTATGAATGGTCAACCTATTACTTTGTATCTTTTCCCGCCACCAACATACATAATGTGGTGGTAGGACTTCCTTATCTATCCACAACCCTCACCAAAGTGACAAAAATGATCTTTTGATAATGATTAAAGTGGGGGGCGGGGCTAAGAAAAAGAAATGAAGAAGAATATAAATACTTAATTATTTTCTCCACTATTTTCTCTTTACTATAGTAAAAGTGGTGGGCAGATAAGGAAGTCCTTCAGTGTGCGTCTGTGTGTGTGTCTATGTGTGTGTGTATGTGTGTGTGTGTGTGTGTGTGTGTATATATATATATGTATGTGTGTGTATGTGTGTGTGTATATGTGTACATGTGTGTGTGTATGTGTGTGTGTATGTGTATGTGTGTGTGTGTGTGTGTGTGTATGTATATGTATGTATGTATGTATGTATGTATGTATGTATGTATGTATGTATGTATGTATGTATGTATGTATG
>JAUELK010242142.1:0-17342 GCA_031471215.1 Gastropteron pacificum | reverse complement strand
CGACAAAATGCCAAGCTAAAATTTGCACATGCACATTTTGAAGTGTGGTCTTCAAACAATAGATTATAACTATTGCTCATATCACTTAATGACATCATACCTCTCAACTGAATCATCAATGTCACTGATTGAACAGTGTAGATCTAGTAGTAAGGCTATTTTTCCCAACACAACATGAACCTTGTAGTCATTTAACTTTTCCCCGACTTCCTGACCCATCGCAAAATTCCAGACTTTTTCCCGTTTTCCCGACCTGGTGGGGACCCTGTATTTAGATCATTTAAGAGGTGGCACCTACGCTTTAAATGTCCGATGAGATAGGGGTGGAGAGCCATGAAAACTGCCCAAGCGACCCATGTTCAGAATGCTCTCATCGGGTATCGAACCCGGGCCACCAGCTTGGAGACTAAACACGTATTCTTAACGTGCTACCCATTCGGTCAGGCCGCAGCCCTATGGTCAACTTTGCAAATTAGTTAGTTAAAGTATCAGTCCCAGGTTGCCATGGCTCTGAAGGTCTATTAGACTAATAGCTCATACCTTGTGCCTGATAGCAAACAGCAACAAACAACAATAGTGACTTGTTCAATGAAACATAATCTAGGATTGTAATTGTAAATGGATTCCTTTGGTCACTAATTTAGTGACTAACAACAACGAAGACTGTCAAAATACTACTGGGTCCTGTGCTGCAACACACTTGATTGGCTTTGTTTCAAACCTTAAGATGTCCTTCTTTTTTTTTTACTACTAGAGTATATTTGATCAATTGACTATAAAACATTCTTTGACTCAAAACTTTTCTCAGCAGAAAAAAAGCTCACCTCAATGATTTCTTTGTTTTGAAGCCCACATTGAAAAGGAACTTTGATGCCAGCTCTGTACATATAAGAGACATCTTCTCAATTTCAGGTGTCTGAAAAACAACATTTACTTGTTAATGACAAAATATCTTCATTCATCTATCAAACAAGCTTTCTTCGAAAAGATATAGTTACTGCACAAGTGCTTTACGTTGAGGTGGTTAATAATAATGTCTTTACTAAGTCAAAGTCCTTGTCGATGAAACTTGCACTGAGGTATAAAACAGTCACCAATAATAAAGCATCAACATCACCACCAATATATGCATGCCGAAATACAATAAATACAGTCTTGTCTTGTCACCTCACAGAGCATCATTGCACTCTGGGCATTCCCATAGGTGCTCCGTTCCTCGCTGTAGCATAAAATGAAGGGTATTGATATTATAACTAATAAAAAATACCAGAGAAGAACATCTACTACAGAAGTGCCCCCTCCACAACACATTAAGAAATCAGACGTGGAGGGAGAAGACATCTACGCAAACAAAACCCGGAGGACCTGCAGAGGACAGCCGCCTACGCTCCCATCTAGGTGATTGAGAAGAAGAAGAAGAAGAAGAAGAAGAAGAAGAAGAAGAAGGAGAAGAAGAAGGAGAAGGAGAAGGAGAAGGAGAAGGAGAAGGAGAAGGAGAAGGAGAAGGAGAAGGAGAAGAAGAAGAAGAAGAAGAAGAAGAAGAAGAAGAAGAGAGTGTGACTGACCACTTTGCCCTCCACCAGCGCCTGGTTGATGTAGGACTGGTTGCACACGACCAGCTTCTTCATGAAGGTGAAGTACTCCACAGAGAACTGGCTCTTCTCATGCATGAACCGGATGTTGCCCCGACGCACCACCTTCTCAATGGCAGGGGGCATCTGGATCCCAGCGCCTGTGGGACCTGGGGACAGCAACAAGTTCACATCTAATTACCGAGTCCCTGGTCCAAAAGGGGTCTTGTGACTGCATTGCACTATTGCATGAACAAAGCGGGAAATTGAAGGTCCTCCAGTCCTAGGTTGCAGAGCAAGGCTGCCATGGCTATGTAGGTCTAAGTCTATTGGACCATTTGAAGAGCGACTAGCTCATTAATATCTTGTGCCTTGAACCAGCAAGCCACAAAAAGACGCTGCTCAGTGACAACAGAATTTTGGCTTCAACCAACAGTAGACAAGAGAGCACTTAGGTGAATGTCTAAAAAAAATATACTATGTCCTACATGATGCTATTCAACTATAAGATAAGATATAAGAAGTACTTTATTCATCCTCATGGGTATCTGTTCTTGTATGTATGTTTAGTCTTAAAATCTTTTAAGCAAACAGAGTGCACAGCCCATGTTACTCACTTATTGAAAGACTTTTGATATCCTTTGATATTTCCTCCTCAGCTTCCTCGTCAATCCTCTCATAGAACAAGATGTAGGCGTTCCACCAACGCTTCTGTCTACGGAATGCAGACCTAGACAAAATAATATAATATAAAATGAACTATATTAATCCACTAACATGGACATTTGTTTTGGATGTATTGAATTGTATTACACGACATGTGGACATAACAAAATTATGACTTAAATGAGATATGATGAAGCATTCACACAGACCCATAACATTAACAGGCGCACAATCACACAGACAAACTAACACACACATTCACACAAGCATACACAAAATATACAGATAGATATTACTCACATCCCTGACAATCCATGTAGAGATAAAACCGCTACTGACCTTTTCAACATGTGATCATAGACCTCTCCTAGGTACTCTCCCCCAAAGCACTGGTTCTTCATCTCCTCCTCGTCATCCATCTTGCACTCGGTCACATCACCATCATCAAACTTGTACCACTTGGCCACAGGCTCGTTGGGACCCCTGGAGGGGAGAGGTAGAGACAAAAGGTATACTTACATTAGCAATCAGTTTATGTCCACAAAAAGGAAATTTATCTGAAATAATAAACCATAAAAAAATAACTCAAGATGACAAACTACAGATTAAAGACAAAGGACGACATTAGGTCATTTGTCAGCCTGGAGGACCTGCAGATGACAGCCGCCTACACTATCAGTACTGGAGCTCCCATTTGAGTTGAGTGATCGAGAAGAAGAAGATGTAATTTGTTTTTTGCCCATGCATATATATCTTTTTACACTATTTATTATACACGTTTAAGAATATTCTATCAGGCCTCTTTAAGTCAGTAAGCATCAGTAGGTAAGCGAACCCTGAATGAAAACATTAAAGGAGTTCACACACAAAGAAAACCATAAAATATACTCAAGTTCTTTGACTCCCCCAACACTTTTCACCACTACACCCAAGCCACTGAGTAATTTTGTCTGTCTCAAGAACAGTGAAGTTCAACTCAGAATCCATAACAACTCAACACACTGTGGCTTGAGTCAAACACTGCTATGGATCTGTCGCCATTTCTTGCTGGGAAAATTGCATCATCAATGGACTTCGATTCTCTATACAAAACTACTAGCTTTATGCCATTGCTGACGGAGACAGATCCACTGTTTGCACCTTTAGGGGAGTAAAAGAGTTACAACCAAACAAGTATTCTGACAACGGTGTGGCTCACCTGTGTAAGATGTAGGAGTAGTAGTGTCCCCCGCTGGCCTGTCCACTGTGCACCAAGACTCCCACCAGACGGAACTTGGTGCTCTGGGTGGTGTCAAACTCGTCAATTATCTCACCTGGGGACAGGGACAAAACAGAGGGTCTTACTTATATCTGTAGTAAATCTATCGAATTTAGGCACACATGCGCGCACTACACAATGCCAGCAATACAGCAATACATCCATGCATGCACACACACACTTAAAGAAAAAATTAAAAGAAGAAGAGGAAAACAGGTTTTAAAATGAATTCAATGAAATGATTACCTTCCAGTTTTGCCATTCCCTGCACTGTGTAGGGCTCCATGTTCAACTCTTTTGGAAACTCAAAGTAGTCATTGAATTTGATTGCACACTCCCTGAGGAGACCAATAAAAAGCATTCATTGTAGTGGTTACGATCATTTGTATCATACTTTCCCTGGAAAGTTCAAGGCGTTAAACTCAAAGCATGTAACAGCTCACAAGTACAGCCTTTCCTTTAATTTCAAAAGTAAAGTACAAATATATTAGCATTAGATTTCAAGTTCTTATTTGTATTACTTCATGAGATTTAAGTAATCAATGATTCTGTGCAAAAAATAAAAACGACAAATTGGCTCTACATTATTGTCACTAATTGAAAAATACAAGCTTGATACAAAAGACAATACTGATTTGAAAGTGAGAATAATCACAACATAATATTCAGTATAAAAGGAAGAAATACAATGCAATATGTTGAAACGAGTTTGAACTCAGAGGCTGCACTTGAAGCCAAAGAGCCTCACAACTTTGAGCCGTTTTCTGTACCTATCATCAGGTCCTGTCAGTGGGGGAGACAACTCAAGTCTCTCTGACATAGTAGAAAGACAAGGGTGACCTTCAGGAGAGGGACTCGTTCAGAATGCTAACTTAATTCTTTCCATACTTCCAGCCGTGAAACAGTGGAAAAGTGTCCACAAACTTATTCTCCTCTATCTTTTAATGTGTAGGTTGATGATGTTTGTGCTGGTAGAAGAAGCACAAAATGCACTTCTAGACAGTAACTTTGAATGACCAATGCAAAAGGGCGTGTCCAGGCGTGACCCAGATAAGGATACAGAATGTATTGACAATCATTTCTTAACTCAAAAGGACAGTAAAAATCTAAGGCAGCCTAAAAGTCCTTTAACACTGAAGCCCATCTCACAGAAACAAACTAGCACATCAGAGTGAAAAAGGGATCACAAGTATTCATAGATAAAGTATTTTACTTATACACTGTACAGCTGTACTCACCGTTCCCAGTCATAATCAAATCGCTTTAGCTGTATAGCCAGTATTTTTGGTAGTTTTCTTATCACAAGTCGCTTTACGGTGTCAACCTGGAAGAAAAAATAAATCCATTTCATCATTTCATCTTAATACACTACACCCACATTGGGATTAATTCTACTCAACACCAACTCACTGTAGACAGCAGCACTAATGTTTCAACAATACGACATAGCGGAAATCCGTCAAGATCATTTCTTCGCTCTCTGTAGATACCTTTAAACCTTAACTTGAGTTTCACTAGTCATTTTAATTTTCATCCTATCAAATAATAAGATAGCATTTCTATAATACTTTACCCTGCTCTACAGTATTAAGCCTAAAGCGAGGTACAGCCACTAACCAATTGTAAAGATGGGTGTTACCAACTGAAACTCCCCAATTCTGAAATCAAATTTTATGCGATCCCCAAAGTTGGCCAATACTGAAAACAACTGTGGGCGGAACCCAAATGCGTGCCACCATGATTGGTGCACGAAAAAAAATTGGTCCCCTACAGTGCAGAAGGTGGCATTTCAGACCATAATTTGAACAAAAATCCTGGAAATCCGTCAGTTGTCTCTTTACCTTTTTATTACACTTTTCACAATGGTAGGCATTCTCTCCTTCCAAGAGGTCTCCTTTGACATACTGCTCCATGGACTCAAACAGGTTGGCATGGTTTCTGATGTCCACATTCAGGGTGGTGAATGTCTCCTCCCTCTGGTACCTACAGGCAAAGACAACAAGACAAAATAAACAAGAAGACAAGAAAATGCCTAACACTTATTGGTGGATGAGGTGATTGCTTAGATCGGGTGGATGATTTTGTGCATTGTTTGTTCTATATTTACCTGACAACATCCTCTATGGACCCCCCAACCAGCTCAGACAGCCATAGAAGTTCATAAGACTGGCATTGGCCGACAAGAAAGAATAACTCCACGGCAGGGAATTCCTCTATGGACCCCCCAACCAGCTCAGACAGTTATACAAGTTCATAAGTCTGTCATTGGCCGACAACAGTGACTAACTCCCAGCAGGGAATAGCACCAACACCAACAATACCTGTGTGGGCAGTCCTTGCAGATCTTCTGGTCA
The DNA here is from genome assembly GCA_031471215.1 of Gastropteron pacificum. Lineage (NCBI taxonomy): Eukaryota > Metazoa > Mollusca > Gastropoda > Cephalaspidea > Gastropteridae > Gastropteron > Gastropteron pacificum. The sequence goes on along the minus strand of JAUELK010242142.1, from coordinate 11,493 downwards.
GCAAAGGATCCCCCCATGACCTGTGAGAGGATGCTGGGCTGGCTGAGAGCCTTGAGGGCCTCGTCCACACTGTCCACCAGGCTGTTGAAGAACTCAAGGGCATCGTGCTGCTCTCGCAGGTTCACTGGCTCTCCCCACAGTCTGAGGAGAAGGGGAAACAATTATTCAGGGTGGACATCAGTTGGGAGTTTTTTGGAAGGATTTTCTTGAAAAGAATTTAAATCAAAACAAACAAATTTTGATTGCAAAAAAAAAAAACAATTAAAAAAATAATAAATCTGATCATTCACAATAGGCACTGATTAAACAAAATATCGGTAGCAAAGTGGCAAATAACTCCTGACTTTTAAGATTTTAAGATTTTTAGTTGTTCTTATCAAGGTGTGGACTCACAAAACTTTGTGTCTGTTGTAGATAATCTCATGACTTGAAGTGAACAGTGAGGTTATAATAGAGAACCACATAATTTGTTTCCTCCTATGAAAAATAGATTTGACAGCATATTCCTACCAAACACAGTAGGCTACCCAAATATTACAGTTCAGCAATAAAAAAAGAAACCAAGTCTTGTCAATAACACACTTGTTCTCTTAATGTTGTTTCACTGAACCAGGACACTTGTATAGAGATCAGACAAAAATCAAAGCAGCATTGACTGTGAAATGCTTCTAGAAGCCGTGGGACACAAATACTGTTGTTTCCTGGTTGCTGTGTGATCAATGAATCAATATAATTTAATTTCCCTAAACCAACCAGCTCAAACAATTAGGACATGAGGTTAACTACAATGAATGGCTCTACTCACTTGAAGTGTTTCCAGAAGCCGCGGGGCACAAACACTAGTTGCCTGGTGGCTGTTTGATCAATTAATTGATATAATTTAATTTCCCTTAACCAATCAGCTCAAACAATAAGACATAAGGTTAACTACAACAATGAATGCTCTACTCACTTGAAGTGTTTCCAGAAGCCGTGGGACACAAACACTAGTTGCCTGGTTGCTGTTTGATCAATTAATTGATATAATTTAATTTCCCTAGACCAACCAGCTCAAACAATTAGGAGATGAGGTTAACTACAATGAATGGCTCTACTCACTTGAAGTGTTTCCAGAAGCCGCGGGGCACAAAGAACTGTAGTTTGCTGGTGGCCAGATGACCAAAGATGACTTGCACCTGTCGGAGCACCCCGAGGTTGTAGGCTTTGCGCTCGTCCTCCTTAGACTGGGGCCGGCTGCCTCCCTCCTCGTCCTTGCCCTCCCCATCCTTGCCAGACCATGAGCATGTGCCACCAATGATTTCAATCACCTTAGACACAAGATGGTCAAGTTCCTACATATTGAGTCTACGTTTAGACACTGTTGTGGTGGAAATGAATCACAAGTTGAACAGTTGTCCTTTCTGACTACGTGCAGGAGGCTACATGACAAGTCCTGAGATGCAGGGGAGGAGTTACACCAATGGACAGAAAAGTTCAAAACTGAGGTGTAGCCATTCGATACTACTACTCCTACCAGTGTTCAGATGAGGACAACAGTTTGAGGTATCACAATACACGATGAAACATTTACAGGTGTTACTTGTTGGTTACATGGAAGAAACATTTTTTTTATAGTAGAGCCTTTCAATAACAGTATAAACTCAAGCATTTATACTTATTTCATGGCATCGGGCTCTACCGTGGACTCTAAAACAAAACTGAATGTTTCTTCCATTTACTATCAAATAAGATATTTTGCTCTCTACTCAGAAAAATGAGCAAATAAGCATGAAATACATAGACACTGCTTGGCAATTTCATTTTTCTTTCTGTGTCAATCAATGAGCTGTATATTGAGAGCTTGATGTTTGTGTGTTGTAAAGTGGTTAAAAAGACCATGATGTTTGTCAAATCCTTCTTCTTCTTCCCATTAAGCTTGCAAGGATTGACACAACGTTAACACAGACACAAAATGCAAATTAGTGTCAAAAATGTCTGATTTAGAATCTACTAAACATGGTTGCTACTGGAAAATGTTCCCATCCCTGTAATCTGTAATTTTCCCCAACTCTGAAATCTGTTGGACTAAGGACGTAGTCAATGAAGACATTAACTAGAAAAAAGACACGCAATATCCTCAAAGGCGACTAAGTCACATTGCACGATTGCAAAATTCCTCTGTACATGAGGCTGCAGTCGTAATTGGAAGAAGAAGAAGAAAACTTTCTCGTCGGATCGCGGCAAAACGAAAATCTGGGACACCCCGGAAAAATACTGAACATACTACTAGATGAGCACAGAGGAGAGAATGAAGTCCTCACCAGAGAGTTGTCTTTCTCTCCACCACCCATGGACATGTTGTGCTCCTTCTCTATCTGCAGCATCTCCTCCTCCACATTGTCTGCCGCTCCCTCTGCACCAAGGATTCCATTGCGAACTGGTTCAATCATAAATAGCTGGGGACACACACACACATAACACACAGTGAGATTGGGAATTGGAAATTTGGGTCTAATGGACTAGGTATAATAATACAATAATAACATCATTTATATAACGCTTTAGCCCCACAAAGTGGGCCCAAAGCGCTTGGGGACTTAACACGCCTGGTTGAGCTGTTTCAAAGCAAACTGTTATGTAAAAATACAATCCAATGTACAATTTTCTAAACAAAAATAAATCCAATGTACAATTTTCTAACCAAAATAAATCAAATCCAAAGTGCATTTTGTTTTTAATTAAATCCAATGTACATTTTCCACACTGTCATCTATAAACTGAAAGAGTTTAAAAGAACATACTCTTTGTGTACTTGAAAAATAACATTTATACAGAACAGCAAGTATGAAGTTGTGAATGTATAAAATTAACTGTTCAAAGGAGTTCGAACTCAAAGGCAGTACTTAAAGCCTAGGAGCCTCACGACTTCGAACTGTTTTCTGTACCTGACCTATCGCCAGGTCCTGTCAGTGGGGGAGACAACTCAAGTCTCTCTGACATTGACAAGGGTGACCTTCAGGGGAGGGACTCCTTCAGAATATTCACACAACACCGTAATGACTTACTTACTTGACTTGCGTCTCTAGATTCCTTGTGGAACGAAGGGCAGCACAATGCTCAAATAGCATGTACAATTTTATGTCGTACTAACAATAAAGATTTTTAAAATATCTACAGCAATAACAATTATTTGCTACTTTCAAATAAAGAATGGAAAGAGGCAACGCCCTATTTTTTTAGGAAGAGACATAGACAAGGAGGATAGAGATGGAGAGGACAGAGAGCCTGAGGAGAGACAGGCTATGGACATGAAGACAGAATGAATGGTAGACAGAGAGAAAGTCACCCGGGAACAGGCAGACCAAGATTCCAGGAGAGGAGCCCACCTGTTGTAAGACAGAGTTCATGTAACATGTAGCACCAGCATTCTTGAGTCCCACAAATCCTTTGTTGGGCCGGGGGCCAACCAGCGGCACATACTCCCAGTCCATCACAGGTTGGTTATCTGCACAGAACAGATGTTCATTCAATATTGTTATAATCAGACTCTTTACCGCACTTCCAAAATAAAAGTTGCCATAGTTTTCTACCTGCCTGAAAGTTGTCTTCATATATATAGAAACTTGTTAACAAAGCTTTTTGTGGGGGAAAAAATAGCGTCCTTGAAGTACAACAAATCATTTCAAAGAGAGGACAGAATCAGGTAATCTATTGGTCAGATCATTCTAACATCAATTGAAATAATGCCTGCTATCATTTAATACAAGTTTGCGGCTGCTGTTTTTGTACATAGTAAACTAACATTAGAGACCAAAGGAGGAGTCATTTCATTCATTCAATACAGTAAACATCTTATCAGTGAAGTTCTCAACTTACTCATTTTTTTCAATTACTTCGCATTAGTACACGAGTTTGGCTTTTCCGTGAAACCAACACGCAGTTACCACTATCAGCCATTTATTTTGTCAGCTTGCAAAACGGCTACATCTAGATAGATAGGCCAAGACTTGCTGCACAACACACCACTGGGTGTAATGACATATTATGATGATGATGATGATGATGATGATGATGATGATGATGATGATGATGATGATGATGATGATGAGGCTAAGACTTGACTTCTCCAACGTACCAGTGTAGTACATATCAATGATCATGTTGGCGAGGTAATGGAGGTTTTGAACACATTCCATGCAGAGTGCCACCAGGAGGTCGTAGGCTGCCACCACAGTGTGAGGGCTGGAGCACACAGGGACTGCATGCTCTGCCGGGAACTCAGCCTCGTTCTTACGACACTGGGTCACCAGCTTGGAGGCAGGAAAGATGAAGTCCTCCACCAGTATCTGGGATGAGAAAAAAAATACAGATGTTAAACTATTGCTCAGATGGCCAAAGCGCAAAGCACATGGTCTGATTAATCCTCAAGTATGAGGCTGCAACTTTACGGAAGAAGAAGATTGTATTCAGGATACAAAGAGTTTAGAGATCAACAAATAATTCAAGAGACAATCCAGATTGGAGAAGACAACACATTTAATAGATTGAAAAATCCATTGAACTAGTTAGGCCATTTTAGTCGACACAATAAAATCTTCAACTTAAACATCCTGATTTCTTTCCTCTGTGTCTGTTTGAAAAATCGGGTTTTGGTTCACATTAAGCCAGCCCAGTTTAGCTGTGTGTTGAAACCAAGGAGATATGAAGAGACATCTAGCAAAATGGTAGTAGCACCTAATGACCCAAACACCAAGCAGTGCTTACTCGTATGAGCTCCGCCCCTCCATTCTTGCAGCCAATCTGGTACTTGCGCTCTGGGGTCTGGAAAGAGAGCAGCTCCTTGGTGATGCACATGCGTCCCTCCAGTAGAGCATCCTCCACCTGAGTCTCTCCACACTTCAGACACTGGTTCTGTTGCAATCGGGACAAAGAAGAAAAAAGTTCAACACTTTCAATCATTTGAGCAAACAGGCAGTGCTTCTGTGGCAGTTGGGACAAAAAGGCACATTTTCAACCAATTTTGATTATTATGTCAAACAGGCACTGGTTTTGTGGCAATCAAGACAGAAAGTAAAAAGGTACATTTTCAACCAGTTTTGATAATTATATCAAACAGACACTGCATAAGGCAAATTTTCAATCACTCTTGATCAGTGGTTCTGTCGCAATCAGGACAAAAGGGCAACAGATTAAATCATTGTGGCAAACAAGCAGTGGTTCTGTAGCAATGGGGACAAAGGCAGATATTACATAATAACAAGAAGCTGGCACTCTAATTGTTCACTCACCCGTACTTCCATGAGCCAGGATATTTCATTGTTGAGCTGAGGTTCCACAGACATTGAACTTTCCTTTGACGCATGGTTGAGTAACCTGGGAGAATGAAAGAGAAGTAAAATATAACAATATATTCTACAATAGCAACCACACAAGAAACAATACTGACAACATTTTGTGTGAATAAATCAATCACATCTTTTTGGCCAAGTTTCTTCCTATTGAAATGAAAAATTGTGTATCTGAAGGAAGCCAACATCAGTTGATGAGTTGCCAGAATGGACTTTGATACAGTCTCATGAAGCTGAAAAGCACTCTTAGTATCAACTTATAAAAGCAGCTGGTGGCTTTAAGTTCTCAACTTCCTTACATGTTAGAGAGCTACAAACAATAAATATGTTTTGTGTACTCACTTGCATAACAATGTGAAATATTCATGTGATTGCTTTGCGTTTTCTTTCACCACATTCTGAAAATAAACAAAGACAGTTGTGTAGTGCGCTGTGTTATAGCAGACATCAATGACAGAACAATTTATCAGTGTGTATCAAAATCAATTTTATTAACAAAATTCAGTGTGTTCTAATAAAGAGTAGCTTGACATTAAACACTCATGTACAATGAGTATCAAGCCTGTTTTGGAGTGCTGAAAGATAGAACTTCACTTAACAGGGTTTTTTCAACATGTTGGTCAGATATAAACATAGAGGAGACATACATATCATTGTATAGAAACCAGAATAGCCCAAACCCACAAAGTTCTGGACTTGGGCTCTTGTGTTTTTTTGTATGATGATAATATGCAAAGTAGAACGATCATTGAATTGATGTGTAAACATTGTAAGTAACAACACATAGTAAAGAGAAAGCGTTGGGGTAGATGAAAGTGGTCCATACCTCCAGTTTGGTGAAGAGAAGTGTGACTAGCCATTTGAGATTGCGTGGGTTCACGCTGCACTTTGAGAACATCTGGAAAAACTGCTCTGCCGCACAGATCCTAATACTCCGACTGTGGGGACATTGCACAACAGTATGAGCTCTAAGAAACATTAGTCTCTATTTCTTTACCCTATCTGAACATCAATTTCTTACAAATGAATAGGCAATTCTTAATTCAAAATATGCATTCTTTGTTTGAGAATAGGTTCATCTCTGCAATAGACAGAAAATGAGATGATTAAGAGTAGACAGTTGAAATAGTCCTTCATTCCCTCATTAAAGTGAACATAACTTTTTGTTGCCTCTCTCAACAATTGTGAATTTGTTTATTCCTAAAATTCCACCACACAGCATTGAACCATTGAATAAGAACAAAATCATGGCTACATTTCACCTGTCACCACTATGGTGTTCGATTGCCACACATGAAGAGGCAACAATCCGTCCACATCGTTATCCTTACAACAACAACAACAAAGTGTCCCAAAGTGCTGGCTCACCTTGTCTTGCATAGCAAGAGTAGATCTATGATGAAGTCCTTCCAGGCATTCTCCTTGTCCAGGGCATCCAGCATGGGAGGGCTGAGGGCTGTGCACACTGTCAGGTTCTCCAGGCCTTCCCGTGCCACCAAGATGTCCTCACTGTCCGAGGGCACCGCCTCCCTAGCCTGCAGGTACAAACAAGTGAATGAATGAAGTTATTGTAGACTTTCTAGGCCATTGGCCCATATGTCAATCATAGGTACAATGAAATGAAATATAACATGTACATACATATAATAAATAAAGATGATATATATAATATATACATGTGTACAATGTTAAATACACATCAATTCGAAGGCTTAAGCAAGATGATGTCTCTTGCAGATTTTAGTTTCTTTTATATAAATAACTGTCATCAAACGTTAGGTACCTAGGACACAAAGGTACAAACAATTAAACAGGAAATGAGAATGAAGATTGTCAATGGCACACTAGCCTGGAGTACCAAGCTCAGTACACACTATCAGCTTCTCCAGGCCTAGCGTATTAGTTGATCGATCTATACCTTGGTCTTATATTATTAACGCAAGAAACCTGTAGCTTTTATAACAGTGTCTGAGCACTGAATACAGTGATATGTTTAAGTAAGTAGATGCTTTTGAAAATCCTAAATATGTGAAAAGACTTTCAATGTTGCCCCCATCAGACTGTATAAGACAACATGCCCAAAATACAACCAAATTAGACTGGAGACATGGCCTACAGAGAGGACTTGATGAAAACAATGTCCTTTATAGAAACAAATACAGGACTCACATTACAAACAGTGAAAGAGAAGAAAAAGAAGAAGACTGTATAAGACGAAAAGAGATGAAAGCAACACCACCGGGGGAGGGGGGGGGGGGACCGACCTTATCAAAGGTTGCATGGATGTCCTCGTAGGCTGCATGTACCAGGTGGAAGCTGCAGGCACTGGCAGACCAGGCAATCTTCATGATGGCCTTGACAGTGTTCAGGTCCGGACTCACTCCCACAGCCTGTTGAAAGTAACGTTCAGGCTACACTCAGGTGGGCCAGCATTTAGTACTTGCTTGGTATTGGCAAGAACCACCTGACTATTGACTGTCATTCACTACACAAGTTTGATGCGTCACAGTATTTTCTTTTATCAAAGAAAATGCAAAGACTATAACAAATAGGCCTACTTGGGAAACAAAAAAGCGAACCTCCCATTCTGTTTCTCAAAATGTGAATACTATCTTTACCATTATGAACGACAGTCAAAAGATTAAAAATGCATGGAAAAAAAAAAAAAAAACACTAATGTACATGTATACATCATGCACGTTCGCCAGGATAAAATTGTTAACTTAGCCCCTAAAACAGGCAAAAAAAGAAATGTATAGTTTAAGCAACATTGTCTGATATGATAATATGCACACAAACACAAGCAGTCATAAAATAAAAATGCTGATAAAAGAAAGAAACAATCAATCATAAGCAAACCAGGGATGTGAATTACCAACAACAAAAACAGAGGAAAATGATGGTAAACACGCAGGAGACCCCAGGGGGGTCACAGGGCATGGCCTTCATTTCCTATGGAAGCATAATTACGGAAATCCGCGGAACAATCCCATCCCTGCAAATGTTAATCTGCTCACATGCTCTCCCAGGTTGGTGCCCAGTCGAGAGGCCACGTGTCTCATGTTGAGCTCAGAGTCCAGGTTAGGGATGTGTGTCAGGGCTTGCTGGAGGGCCAGGGCCTCCTCATACTCCTTCTGGGTGATGGTGATGGGAGGCTCGGCATTGTAGGCCTCCGCCACAATCTGGATACGTGCATGGCCCAGCACTGTCAGCATCATCTTGCTGATCTTCAACACTGTCTGATAGGCAGCTCTGGTGGAGGCAGGGAGAGGTTTTAGTTTTTGAGAGTTAAAATTTACCGTCCCTAGCAGCAACACAGACGAGACTTGAGATTAATGTCCCTCTCCGACAGGACGGGTGGAGAGAAACCTCTCACAAACAGAGTGGGACCACTAGGGAAATACATCAAGTATGTGCATTTACAATGCCACTGTGCATAGGAACTTTTTTGTAGCCCTGGGAGGTTTAATTCATAGACACAGCAATCTATGAATTTGCCCCAGTGTGGTGCTCTGGTGGAGACATGTATAATACAAGCTACCAACTTTACTACAATTGAAATGGTAAAACACAGAACTGTAGGAAAACAAACTCCATGGAGCAAAGAACTGATATTACCAAAATTCTTTTCCTTGTACAAAACTGCATGAACAAATATGAAAACTGAAATAAAAACCAATCACAAAAGAAGTACCCATCTAAATCCTAATAACTTGCTTTTTATCATGTACTTGACTCATATGTGTATTAAAATGAGCAATCCACTTCTTCATATCATTCACCCTATACAATTATAATGAAGCGGCAAATTTTGACGAATGCCAACATTTGGAGTATCTGGTCTTGATAGGAAATGTGCAAACAAGTTTAAAGCAGTAAAAGGCAACCATCCCACAAAGGATAAGAGAATACTAGTACTTTCTTTAATATATATAGCATTTAGGTAGCACTTTCCCCCGCTCTCCAGCAAGTTCAAAGCGCTTTTTACAGCCCCACTTTTACCACTATTTAGTCATGCCGTCTTACTTTCTAGAAGGCAGGTCTGCGTTGGGCAGAAAGTTGTTTTTGGTGAGCATGTTGATGGCAAGCTGGATGCCCCCACTGAGCACAAAGTTGTACTGAAAGTCAAATGCCTCCTCACTCACTGGGTCCAGGCTGGGCATCAACAAGGCAAAGCAGACCTGCAGGCACAGACACAAGATTGAACATGCTAAACTGGGCTCATTTTCATGGATAGACTCTTGAGATCTTAGGGATGTGATTGGCCCTTTGCCAAAAAAAAGAGGAAAATGGTGGTTAACACGCAGTGCAAGGGGGCACCTAAAAAAAATCAACAGTAAATGGTTCAGCATAGCAAGCATAACCTCCTTTTCTATGAAAGCAAAATCACGGAAATCCGCGGAAGAATCACATCCCTGGATCTGTATACTGAACATGATCGACTACAACAATTAAATACGGAAAATGTACATTTTAACACACAATTGTCTTCGTTATTGATGTATCAACCATAAAGAAAAACGACTCCAGTAATGAGAAAACGCCCTTTTTTATGACTTGCAAATGTGGAATTCCACCACAAGACAGGCAAATAACACCCACGGTCATTTTTTGGTAGAGTGACAGTTCCAACAGTGTTAAGTCAACACATTATCATGTGTGACAACATTTGGACAGAATATATTTACAATGAAGAACAACTGCTTGGCATCTTTTCACTAACAACAATTCTAATGGATAAAGAAAGAAAGAACATCCTGTGACAGAAAATGATAATAATAATAATAATAACAACATCACTTATATTCATATTTATATGATGATAAAATCAAGTCAAAGGTATGGACACAAACACTGACAACAGCTTTTAAGTCAGCAATACACCAAGCAACCATCAGGGGGGTACAATAATAGACACAAAGAAATTCAAAAATAATTTGAATATGAAAACGACAAGTATCAACAATAACATTAATATGATTAACCCGGATAGCTCAAACAGGGATGTGACAGATTAGCCCTTTACCAAAAAAGAGGAAAATGATGGTGAACACGCGGGGGACCTCAAAATGATAGCGGGATCCAGGATCATGACCTTACATTTTTTAAAGCAAAATCGCGGAAATCTGCGAATCCGCGGATGAATCACATCCCTGCTCAAAAGACTAAATAGAGGCTGTTACCTCAATGTTGTAGAGGGTCTGTGTGGTGGAACTGTTGAAGAACATGTTTTCCAGCGCTGGAGATAGGCTGTGCTCTGTGCTGGCACCTTCCATGCACACATCAGTGAACGACTTGACTGTGTGGGCATCTGGGAGTAAAGTGAAACACTTGAAATAACTGCATAATCCAATGATTAATGTATACCTCGATTCTCAACGTACAGTTGGTCAAAGTAATAAAAAACCCATGACCGGACCACAATTTGTGAATCACAAAAAAAGCTTATGGCGGAAAACAGACCAAGCCAAAAATTAAGGTTTCTGCATTAGTCAGAAGATATCTCATAAAGGATTGCAAATTTTACTGTTCTGTTTCTTTTGTGATGCTTGTACACCTTTTGGGAAATAGATTCCATTGGTGCATCAGTTATTTTTTTGTGATGCTGTGAAGTGTGAAAAGTGCAAAAATACAGACAGGAACCATCTACTTGGATTTATAGTGTTCTGAAAGGGGGTAAGTAGAACCACTTAGCTTTAGTATGTGTTGTAATTTTGTTGTTGAATGTGTTAAGCACATGTTAAAGCATTTCTAATCCAAAGGGGCACTTTTAGAAATGTGTCTTTATTTTTTTAGACTTGTTTAAAAATGACGCTAACGCAGGCCTCCATGTCCTCCAAAAACGATTTACTAATTTTCGTAGTAATATCAACTTCTGTGCTAAATTCGCATTGCAATGGTTTTAATGTAAGATAGACATGTTAATCTAATTATTTGTCTCTAAAAATAACAGAGATGAACGTTGATTGGGTTTTTATCAGGATTTATTCCCATTTCTATTTTTCCCGTCTTCCGAATTCTGCGTTAGTACCCATTGCAAAAAGTATCACTCTTCCTTTAATCTGTTCATTTAGATGCCGACTAGGGCAAAATGAAGACCACTTTGGTCAGTTCTTGAATACCTCAAATTATTTTGCGTGAATCTATTACGGTAAACTTGTAAATC
>JAUELK010241920.1:0-17355 GCA_031471215.1 Gastropteron pacificum | reverse complement strand
AGAGAGAGAGAGAGAGAGAGAGAGAGAGAGAGAGAGAGAGAGAGAATGTGTGAGTAAATGATCCCTATGAATACCTGTAGCAATGTCTTAAAATACACATACTTTTCTCAATATGTTGTATCATTAGCATTTGGCTATTCCTATCTTGTTTGATCAAAAATGGATATTTTATATTAGAGTAGGGGAAAGAATGAAAAATAGCCATTTTTTCTTTTAGTTCAAAAGCTTAAACATCTTCAAATAATTATTCCAGGCTTTCTGTCAAAAAGTTTGATTACTTCAATGTTATCATTGCCACAATATAGTTAGGAACCTGGGTATTTGGTGCTGGGGGTGTTAAATATAATATAATTATGCCAGATGTAGTGCTCATTTTTTGGCTTTTAAAAATAGAAGAATAACTTCATTATCCAATAAGTTGAATATTAAAAATTCAATCAGTAGCAAAGGTTGCGTAAGATTGAATGCATTATGATTACAAATCTTGAAAACTCATAACCCTCTGTATCTTTCATTACTTGCAGGATGTACACCAAGCATAAACAGAACTTGTTAGCCATCTTAATTATAAAAAAACAACAACTATTAAGCTGCATGAAAATGAAAAGAAAAGAGCAATGCAGTATATTCTAACAAGCTGGGACAGTGATATAAGATATGACATCTATACATAAAGATTCCATGTACACAGGTACATCAATTGTATTCGTGTCAGTAATGATATATGTACATTTGTATACTTTGATATGCAACAATACAAAAATTAGAAAAAGACAAATATGGAAAACATATCTACAAAAGGAAGAGTTTGTGTAAAATAAAAAAAAACAACCCAAAACCTGAAACGGGGCAAGTCACAAAAATTGATCTTCCAACATACAAGAAAAAAACAAAACTAAAAGCAATTCATTGATCAATACTAAAAAACAACTAAAAACATAGGAAACCATACCATTAAAAGGAAGCGGAAGCGTCAGTCTAAGAGAGCTGTGAAATAAGGCACTCACATTCAACAAGTCCCTACACTACATCTAAAGCTATGTGGAATTATGCAACCAAGGCAAAAACTTCAGTTGTGCCCTTAATGTTGCTGTAGTATTATGTTTCTGGTAAACAAGGCACCTCTGAGAAGGTCAAAGCTATTGGGTACAGCTCAAAGCTCAAATGAAGAAGCTTCGTTGAAAACAAAACAAAAGAAATAATACATGCACTGATAGACTTATCAGATGAAATCAAAAGAGTTATTATTTTGATTGGCACTAGGTATGGGTTATGCACTCTTCAAATAGTCTTCTAATAGACCAACAGAGTCATGGCAGCCGAGCTCTGCAACTTGGAGGGTCTTGAAACTGTGCCCTTTTTCATGCAATTGTGCAATGCAGTCACAAGACACTTCCAGACCAGGGGTAAAATGGGCAAAAGACTATGAATGCTTAAAAAGAAGAAAACAAAAGATGTTGTGAGTAGATAACCTAGAAAAGCCTATTGAAATCCTTTCAAAAGTAGCAGAACTGTGCGCAGTCGTGCCGTACATAGGTCTGGACTAGATCTACATGTACTACAGTGTAGTAGTAAGGCTATGCTTGAGCAAAAGAAAAGTGGGTCTAGCTGTATTCAGGCATTGAATGGGTTACGTTTGCAGCTCTTACCAATATGAGTTTGCTCAGGTCCTTGAGAAAGGATGGGACAATGATATAGATTGAATATTTGGTGATATACTAATGAATGTCATTACAAGCATTAACAAAATGTGTAAGTATTCAGTACACCCCCCAAAAAAACAAAACAAAAAAGAGAAAAAAAACCTGCTCTGAGCAAATGAAAATATTAATAATGAAGATATACAAAACCATTATAAGAAGAATCTAAATAATAACACTACAAAACTACAAAGACTACTATTGATAAAAAATAAACAATAAATGTGACAAAAATGACAAAAATTGAAATTAAAATAAAAACTTATGATCAGAAGAGTGCCTTCTTTTTCTCTTATACTAGTCTACTCCTATAGATTGTTTTCCTAATAATAATTTTTTTTTAAACTTTACGCAATCATCATTGACAATATCACAAACAGCTGTGCAAAAACATCATGATTGGCTTTGTAACGTAACTCTCCCACCATTTGAGCTGTGTAGACAACTAGATAGAATTCTAAAAATTAATAATAATAATAAAAGCAATGAAAAAATAATAGCGGACTTATATAGCATTTCTTCTACAGATGCTCAAAGCGCTTTACAGCATATTATTATCCCGACAGACCTGTTTCATTTCAAAGCCATCTCAACCTCCTGGGATGCATACTGGTAGTGCTGCCTTGGTCGATGCCCGGCGCTCATACCAATGTAGTAAGAAGATCCTTCACTGTCTATAGTCGGGTACCCATTTTACACCTGGGTAAGGTGAGAAAGTTGTGACAAAATACCTTTTCCAAGAGTACACATGGTGTATGATAAGAAAATACTTTCAAATCCAAATCGAGTTGACACATCCTGGATACGAACCCCGGACTTTTGACTGGAGAGGCCAACACGCTGATCACCTGACCACTGTTGTTTTTGGAACTAAGTACATAGGGTCTTCACACACATGATAAAGATTTGAGTTAACTGTTTACCACTTTACATCTTTTTATGTACATACTGGATCTATGTCTTTATCTCAAATCAGTATAGATACATTCGTATCACCTCTATTTTACTAAAATGTTACTAAGTCTAGTTAGTGCATATTGATGTAAACCTCTTAGCCCTTTGAGGCCCCCCCACCACCACCATACACACACATGAATAAGGTGACTAAGCTACTATATACCGCTGTCCCAGGAATTCAGCCTCAAAGGGTTAAGCTTAACAATTAATGTCTAGTTAATCCATATTGATTTAGCATTTTAAGCTCGTTTCCTTCCAAGGAAAGATGAAAAACCATGTCACAAGATTGGACCGATGTAGAACTTTCGTATTATTGTGGAAAAAGTGACACAGTGGATCCCTATTGCAAGATATACATTGAGCCAATATCTTTAGAAGTCATGTGATATTTTCATCTCACATGACTTCAGAAAACCAATGCATCGCATTGCACAGACCTTCCATTACTTACAACTAAACTTCTGTTGTGTAGAATGATGAAGGAAACGTTTAGAGTTGAACAGAGTTTGGCAACCTCTAGATCTACTTGATTAAGAATAAGATCTAGTATATATGTTGATCCATCTATACCTTGGCCATAATACTAAAGCTAGAAAGCACAACACAACTTAAATAGAGAAACACTATTTGCTTTTATAACAATGAACAAGAACAAAGACATTGGTAGCTTTTGGTGTTTACACACGGGCGGTCATGTGGTCTTGGGATTTTGTTGGGTCACCTGATTTCTTGTAGACGCCTCCATTAACGAATTAAATCTCAAGAAAATAGTGGCAGAGTCAGTCACCTGACCAGATACAGACGCACCTAATACTGAGTGATAGATAGGGCTATAGAACATTTTTGTCCAATCCGTCAAAAAGCACAAACAGCCACCTGAGAGGAATCCCTGCTGTACATCCCTCTGGTTGGCCTCCAAGATGTCCGACTTCCTCTCAATAAGTAGGTCAGCCAGACGGTTCACGATGGCCGCCCGGTGTTCACCTGTCAGTGCCTGTAAGCACCGCCCTCCCTCCCGGGCTGACGTGGAGAGAGAAAAACGAATAATTATTATAACAAGGTACGTTGTTTTCTCTAACGCATAGAGCATAAAATAGTTATCATCGTACTAAAAATATATATATGTGTGACTGCCTGGAAGACGTGTGTGATTGACGCACTTTGCGATTCCGAGACATGGCCTCTCAAAGTTATTTTTCTATTTTTCCAGATTGACACATTCAAAAATTCTTATAAACAAAACCCAATAAAGATAATTGACATCTGTAAAAAGTGGCTTAAAGAGCAGATCCTGTAGTTACAGACACAAATGAAGCATCGGAAGATGTTTTTCCTTCCTTTCCACCCTATTCCCAGGCAGGTACACACATACTACTAGTACAGTAAACAAAGTGCATGATACCAGTCAGTGACTACAACAGCACCCATCCTCTCGCACTGCCGTGGGAGAGAGATAGAAAAAGAAGAATGATAACTTTATTTGCATATCACTTTCACACATGCAAGTTGAAAACTTACTAAACAAAAATGCACAGTATACAATGTTCAGGATGGCTGGATGACATTTCCAAGTCATAGACTACATGCAGAACCCACTCTTCCAGAGAGAAAGAATGGATAACAACATCTCTCATGATGCATGAGCCTAAAACACAATTAAATAAAAACCATGAATTCAAAGGCCAAATCTGTGTCCTCTTTCACTTCCTTAACTATCAAAGTACAGGTAAAAGCAAGCAGAAGACAAGTGTACCTTTTTTGGCTTGCACCTCCACTGGATTTCCCTTGGACTGAGCATTTGTGAAGAAGGTTCCAACTTTCTTCCCCTTGACTGTGTTGACTATGGCGTTCTCCTCACACCCATTGCAGATCACAACAGAACAGTTGCGGGCCAGAGCATATGAGGCAGCATTTACCTACAAGTGATGAAGAAACAGGCCTTACCCTAAAAGTTGGCTCAATACAAACTATCATTCTGCCTGCTACTTCAGTGACATGCTTAAGTACATGAAAACAGTTTATTTTTACAGGTCACTTACTTCATTTTAAAGTCATATCACATCTCGTCAAAGAAGTCATGATTTATAATCACATAATCAATAAAAGTAAAGATAGAAGAAGGAAAATCTCAGTCGACTTCCTTCCTTGAGGAAACAAAACACAAAATACAATGAGACCAAACAAGGCAACACAGTGTTCTTCCTTTTCTTCTTCTTCTCTTTCTTCTTCTTCTCTTCTTCTTCTTCTTCTTCTTCTTCTTCTTCTTCTTTTTCTTCTTTTTCTTCTTCTTCTTCTCCTCCTCCATCTTTTCATTATTCTTTTCTTCTTCTTCTCCTCCTTTATTTCTTTATCTTCTTCTTTGTTCTCCCTGCCAGTCCCCCAGTGTTCAATAGCTTACCTTAGAGTCCATGCCTCCGGTGCCGACACGTGACTTGCCAGCCACAATGACTTTGTCTGTGTCAGGGCTGTAGGTGTGTAGGAGCCGTGAGTCAGGCATGCCGGGTGGGGCCGTGTACAAGCCGTTGACGTCACTCATGATGATGAGAAGCTCACCATTGAGTTCAGTGGCCAGGCGGGCTGCCAGGCTGTCATTGTCCTTTACACTGATCACCTACGGAAGGTTTAATAATAATAATAATAACTGGTTATTTATACTGCGCACTTACCCCACACAGTGGGCTCAAGGCGTTTAATAATAAGAATAGATAGAATTCATAAAGCACTTTTCTCCGCTTTACAGCAAGCTCAAAGCACTTTACAGCCACTGGATGTTAGACAGTTGTCAAGCCCATTCCAAACGTTCAAGCGTATGAAGTGTCTTTTTGCCCATGCCAGTCAGACATCATGGTGATGCCGTAAGTAACAAATAGCACCTGGCGCCTCTATCCACACATTCATGCGTATGGAGTGCCTTTTTGCCCACGTCAGTCAGACATCACAGAAGATAACGTGCTAACACTAACACTACTACGGTATGAATGAAAGAGAATAAGATGAATTGTTGCTGTTGTTTTATCCCAAGCCAATGAGTTGTTCACTCTTGTCAGCCAGTGCTAGTCTTAGAAAGGATGTTGTTCACGATAGCTGTTCCAGTGGTCTGTATAGGCTATTCTGGATGGTAAGTAGGTCAGGTAGGAGTTTCTTTGTTAAGATGAATATATCACCTCAAAACTGTACACAAAATGTCCCGTTTGTTGTATAAACTAGCCTATTTCCAATACAACAAACCATCATTCACTATCATTGTTATCTTAACCTCACTAGAGAAATGCTGAATGTGATCTAGATCTGTTATGGACATGAACACATGTGCTAAAAATAATATTGAATACAAATATTGATAATTTTGACTTTCAGCCTAACACTTTGATTATGAATGTACACTGAACTGCGTTTCGTCTACCAAGATTTTCCCCCCTCAAGTTGCGTAGGTCCCTACTACAGGCCTGCCTAGTGTGAATTTGCCCAATTAGGGATTTTGAGGTAAAAAAATTAGGGACAGAACAAACGTTTTAGTTTTTCCCTCTTTATATCACTATTTAGTTTTTCCCTCTTTATATCACTATTGAGTTTTCCCCTCTTTATACCACTATTGTGACTAGCTTGCAGTCCGCAAGTCATCGTCTTTAAAAGAATTGGGATCCGCAAGCTTTGTGAAAACACTAGTTTTTCCCTCTTTATGACACTATTGTGACTAGCTTGCAGTCCGCAAACCATCGTCGAATTGGGATTCGCAAGCTTTGCGAAAACACTACCCGTAACAGGACTAATATAAAACAAAATACGGAAAATACCGATACGCTCGTGAAAATTTCGGGAATTCAGGACGGGAAGAGGTGAATTCGGGATTCCGGGACCCTAAAATGGGTCAAAATTCGAGAACGAATTTTCCGGGACAAATAGGCAGGCCTGCTACTAGTATTATCAATACTATCATTCCTGCACACAACAAAGAGACACAACAGCTAATCTCACCCCTGCTAAGTCCATGTCTGGCTCTGGTGGGGCTGCCACAGCATCGTTAGCATTGACTATCGGGATGATATTCAGTTTGAGCAGTTCATCCAGCGTCTCCTGGAGGTTGGATCTACTGTGAGCGTCCTGGAAGTCTGGCGTGGTTAGGAGAATCTGAGGATGAGGAAAAGTATCAATACCCTTCATTTGATCCTACAGCGAGGAACGGAGCACCTATGGGAAGGCCTGGAGTGCAATGATGCTGTTCCTCTGTGACAAGATGACAAGAGGATGAGGAGATACATCTGTGTCATTATCATCGTAATTAGATTTTATCATCAATACTGTCTTTAAAATAATTGAAGAAACATTTTCGACTAGGATGAATGAAGTACATCTTATCTTATCATAACCCATTAAAACTAGTGGTGTGATGGATTGGCAACAAAGTCCCTCCACCTTTCTTTATCCTGAATTAGCTAAGTCAGTGAGCCCCAAGCCCAGGTGTAAAAGGGGTACCCGGCTATAAGCATGTTTCTACGCCTCACAGGCTGCCTGTGCTTGAGTTCAATGTTTGTGATGTGTTATGCGTTCGTAGCCTGTTGGGGGAGTGATACATGTAAAGCGCTTTGAGCTCTCCGGAGGAAAAACGCTATTTAAAGCAACTTGCATTCATCGAGTCTCACCTGAGCTACTTTGATGCCATACTGCTGAAACATTGCCTCGTACAAGCTCATCAAGCCACTCTGGCCAGCTGCGGCACACGCCCTGGGTTCCAGATCAAGTGAGCGGCCCTGAGGAAACACCAATGGAAACTTAACATCAGCTAAGACGTGACTCCAAACTCTTTAACTGATTTCCTACCACGAGCCGCTCACAGCGGCACACAGTTTCTCCAATAGCTACTGGAAGCCGCTCTGAGCGGTATCGTACTAATACTATTCCTTCCTTTAGTGAAAACAAACAAACAAAGTAGTCACAGGCTGAAAATTAAAATAGATAGCATTTATAAAGCACATTTCCCGCTCTATAGCAAGCTCAAAGCTGGTAGTGGATCAGTTAACTAAATGTCTATCAAGTCCAGCTAGTAGTGGATCAGTTAACTAAATGTCTATAAAGTCCAGTTGGTAGTGGATCAGTTAACTAAATGTCTATCAAGTCAACACTGTCTGCTCATGACAACAACATCAACTTTCACCCTGTGACATTACTGATCTAATAATATTACATGCTTTATAAATGACGGAAGATGAAATAGGTATATTGAAACTGTAATTTTTTTAAAGAATCTAGACACAGGACTGCTAAAACAGAAGCTGTTATTCATGGTGAACAGTTGTGTGAATTTGCTACTTCATTTTTTAAATGTTTGAAAATAAAAAGCTACAACAAAAGAACAAAACCTGAACTGACAGCGGAGCTTTGTGAGAAACATGAAGATTGAGTGCACATGTGCTACAAACTTGCAATGCGAATACAAGGTCGGATCACAAACAACAAAGACAAATGCTCAAGATTAGGATCCAATTTCTGAAGTAACTTATAGGAAAAGAGAGAGAATGAATATAAAATTGACCAAAGGAACTCATTGTACACTCGTACAATAAGTATGCACCACATTGTTGGGACATTTTCGGTGACACAAATCCTATCAATTTAGAGGTGAGTTTTTTCCCCCCAATCTTAAGCAGTTTATTAAGAAATGATATGCAACAATCATGGTACCGGTATTGACTGTACATTTGACCAGTTGTAAACTAAGATCAGAGTATACATTGAACATGATAGCGAGAAAAACATTACAGTCAATATGTGAATAGTGATTAACCCAGGTCTATAGCAAGCTCAAAGCGCTTTACAGCCTATGGTTACTAATATGAAAAGAAAAATGTGAACACATACATGAACACAAGATGTGCTCTCCTAAACTTTATCTAAAGCAAGTTCTAACATGGGCATTAGAAAGCATTAGCACTATCCATAGTCATTATTGTTTAGTCAAAAGGAAAGTCGTTTCAAATGTTTATTTCCGTGCTTGTCTGTCACTAGAATAAATCTAGGATGTTGTGCTTTCATTCTGAGGGAACAAAACTTTCTGTCAAAGGATACACATTTGGAGACAAAGGTGCTTTTTCTCACTGCAAAAGAATGTATTGTGTGTGCAATCACAAGATATGGTATTCCTATGCGAAGGTGTGTCAAATGTTGGTGGAGGTTGAATTTTCAATTAGTTCACATATAATCTACAGTCAAAAACACGTAGAAGACATCTGAAAACAAGCTCATAGCTAATTACCATCTGCTCCAAAATCTGAGGATTACAAAGAAGTTGTTTGGAACGATGACAAAATACAGAGTACTTTAAAAAGTCGTCTTTTATCTTGATTCATAGTGCAGCAAAAAGTGCATGACATGAAACAGAGAGCTCTTAGGCCTGGTCGTTGCCACTGACAAAAAGTGGAAAAGCGTGTCCTTTTTCTATTGCCAAAATGATAGCTACTGCTAATAGTGCATAAGGGTCTTTTGAAGGTAATTCGGATAGATGATAAAGGGCTTTTCCCATAACACATGTAAATATTGAGTGGACATAGCATACTCAAGATGCCATGATGATAATGAGTACATATGATTTGAAAACACTTGAACATAAATACGATTAGTCAGCATCTATGACATACAGTGACTAGCCCCTAAAGATTTACGATAAGTGGATAAGTGGGTACAACATGCATGGGAAATTAGGACATACATGGCATGTGAGTGATTACATGACAAACAAAAAAGAAAAAGTACATAAAAGAGGCGTTGGCTGCTGATAACTTTGAGAACTTTTTAAAAAGGCATGTTATCACTCCTACATCATAAACCTTGACCTAGTGTGCCAATCAGTCATTAACCCCAAGCATGCAAGATTACTTAAAACAAAACAAAACAAAAATATTCTTGTTTAAGGTTCAACAAAAAAACCCACATGTATCTTATCAAGACCTCCAGTTCGTTATATTTTCACAGCTTTTTTTTCCCGTCCATTCATGTCCAATTCTTTTAATTATTTAGACAAAAATGTAGACTAAAGATTGAACGATGGAATATTAAGCTGACTTGATAAATTTGTATTTTCTGACTCTAGCCATGTAAATGGGGGGAAATGAAATAAGTCTTTGGGTTTTTTGTTTGTTCCCTAAACGCCATAAGCATGCAAACACGATACAGAAAAATTTCAAAATTCTTTATCAATAATTATTATTTATTGTAAAGATAGTTCCAGATTTGTTATCTACTTAAAAATCAAATTGTGAGAATTATAAACAAGTTCAAGCAAACTTTCATGTTATTACATGGTTAATAGCGTCTACAGTGCATATGAAAAATTACAAAGACTTTGCACCAAGAAATTAGATATGAAAAGATTACCCAATAAGTGAGAGCAAAAATGAAAGGTCATCGTTAACAACACGCAAGAATGTAATGAATTCAAGCCATACCTTTGAAGGTGGACTCTGAAGATAAAACAAGAATTTACAAACATAATTTAGAAAGGGATTTTAAAATATTTGTTTAAAAGAAAGGCTGACAACAAAATAATAAGTTGTAAACTATTCCACCAAGTATTAGATAAGAAAAGAAATATGCAATACGTGATAGCAGCAATGTAATAAATTCAAGCCATACCTTTGAAGGCGAACTCTGAAGATAAAACAAGAATTAGCAAACTTTACTTAGAAAGAGGACGAAGAGAGAAAAGAAAAGGCTATGACAAAGAAATAAGTTTGAAAATATTGAAACAGTATTTCTTTTCCTTAACTCAACCTGCCCGAGTTACCGAATTTTCGGTACTTCCGCTACAGTGCATACAAATGTTGGTTCGGGGCTTCAGGTCATGGTCATAGGAAGCTGTGCAATGAACTCTAAGGTCATGGTCATGGTCAAATTGTGTACAGCCTGGCGAAGATCAGATGCAAGGATGGCTAGAAGTTTTAGTGTGTAAAGATCAAAGAGTGATAATGATGACATGATCATATGGCATCTACAATAATTTGCCACTAATCAATTGTCCATCAGTGTTTGCTTGTGTAGAAATTGCAAAGAATGTGATTTTGAATTATTAATAAACCAGAGGTGATGTTTATTTATCATTCTTATTCATCCAGGAACTGAAACGAAGAATGATATCATACCACTGAGGTCTTATGAACAGTATCATTGACAGTATGTACTGACAAGTTATCAAGTAGACTTCTTGACCTACTCTACATAACATTTGAACAGATAAAGTCTCTCAAGTGGTATTAAGATAGCTCTTGAGGCTATATGATAGCTTTTTCTGTAGACAATTTGACAGTAGGAATGCATTGGTTTTTTTTCACTAGTGACCTACATGGCAGTTGTTTCTGATTTCACAATAAAAAAGAAAACTTGCGTTCTAGTAACCCAACTGAATGTTGAGGGGTCAATAACCTCACAAAGTTATTGAAATACTTTGATCCTAATTTCTCAGAGAGACAAAGTAAAATCCTTGTATGTCCAACAGGCATGTTAGCACAGTAGGTAGAGTGTTCAGCTAGCACCAAGTTGTTGACAATGGGGTCGTAGGTTCGAACTCACCCTGTGCCAGCTCAAAGTTGGTGTTCACTTTGAGTGTATTTTTCAGCCCCTGGTCTCCTTGATAGGTGGGACCGAGCACCTACTCTTCTCGGAAAAGGATGATAAACTCGAAGGTCCAGTGTGCATGTTGTGCATGTTAAAGATCCTTTGGCAGTTTGAAATCGATGAAGAGTAGGCCAGTTATAGTCGCTGTCCGGGCAAAATACAAAATTGAAACCCTATCATAACCTCCTCGTCCCCCAAAAAATATAAGGGCTGATAAGCGCTGCTCTGTGGCCACTGCGTGTTGGCTTCAGCTAAAAGCAGAGTGTTGGCTTCAGCGAAAAGCAGAGCTCATAACACTAAGGCAAATTTCCCTGAGAAGGGATGAAGAAAGTGTACACAATATGAAAATTTCCTCAGCAACAACAAAAAAATAAAAATAAAATGAAAGCATGATATCATACTTATTGTGAGAATTATGTGTACCTTAAATCACACTTAAAATTAAACTCTCTAATCTTCAGAGGAAAATACATAATAAAAGTCACAATACATATGAGAAAAGGCAGGGTGTGAAAAGCATTTTTTTGTGCTGATGTTGGGCGCAATATGCAGATCGGGATAAAGTTGAAAGGGACTCTCTTTCAGTAATTAATTTTTTTTCCAATGGGAATTAAAAAAGTAAACTTGCCATCTCTGTTCACTGAACATGAACAGGGGCAATGTCTGCTGTAACTGAAAATATTAAAAAGACTCACCCCATTTTCAATAGTGCTGAGATTTTGCCTCAAACTCATGTTCATGAACAACTCCTGTCGCAACTTCTGCTTGCCGAAAGCTACAGCACCACTAGTCACAATCATCATCTGACGCCCTTGGTTCTGAAGCTCTGATACCTGTAATGTAAAGAGCAAGTAAAGAGAAGCATTTCAATTGTGTTTGCCTTTCATATTTTTATTTGGTTTCTCTATATACCTAGATCTATGTCACAATAGGTAGAAAGACACTTCCCTAAGAAATAAGAAAAAAAATTTTTCTTTCTTTTAAATTTGATTCAAGTAAAACACATAAGAAGAATGCATATGAAATGAAAGAATTGTGCAACACAAATCATATTTTTAAAATCTGGGATTCACTAAAATGATAGAAAAAAAAAGCTGTCAAAATAGTAAACATCTGCAAAGTTTTGTAAACGAAAAAGCAAAGAAAGAGAAAATACATTTTTCACTCAATACAAATATTCAAAATCATCTGAAATATTAACTAAAAAAAAAAAGGCCATGGCAACTTTCAACCGAAAAATTACTGTGTCAACACACCTGCTCAACAATTGAGCCCAGTCTGCCGAGAGCAATGCCGCATTCATCTTCACGAGTGATGACAGCGCTGCCCAGCTTGACAATGATCCTCTTCACCTAGACAAAAGATTGATTAAACATAGGCAATTTCATACTGCAAAATTGCAAGAGATATGGGGTCTACATAATTTTTTTAAAATGAGAATGGAAAAATTGACGTATTAGTAAGCTGCTAATTCTAATGGCATTTCTTATACTTATAGGGTTATACTAGTGCTAAATGTAATGATTAATAAGTATTAATAACATATGTTTCTCTTGGTGGAAACATTATCATTATCTCTGAGAGTTTGAATTGCACCTGTCGTCGAGAATGAGGAGGAAGATGAAGAAAAGATATCTCACATATTAAACATGCAACAAAATGGAAATAAAGACCTCTAGGATTATCTCACCTTGTTGAGGTCGCTGCGCATCAATGCTGCACCAGGAGATCCATCAGCGGTGCTGTAGTTGTAGTGTTTGATTCTGAATTGTGTACAAGTTGGACTTGGAATTCTGCCTATCAGTTTTGATGCTGTAAACCTGAGCATGGTTGCCAACTTGTAACTGAAAGAAGATGAGTTGAATAAATCTCTTGAAAGCTCTCTACTATACCATCTAGACAATGATAGATATGCTTCAAATAGATCCAAGTGCATCTTTTATAATTTATTGGTATTGGAGCTGGACACATATTCACGCTCATTTGCTTACTACCTGTTGCATCATCGCATGTGTGTTTGTTTAAGGATTTCTCCATGTAGGAGCCTCACTGTATGCATGTCATGATGACCCAAAACAAAGTTACCAACCTAAGCATTTCTGTTTGTTACATCATCATTAATCTTGTTCTACATGTATATCAAGTATTTCATCTTCTGGTTTTGTCTGCATTTATAATAGGCCCTACACAGTTTCTTCTTCTTCTTCTTCTTCCAGTAAGTTGGATCACTCAGACTTGAGTAGTACTCCAACGCGCATAACGTTTCATAATGCTAACTTTATTTATTTCTTCATTTTTAAATCTAAAATGTATTTTCTTTTACTGAAGCGCCAAGGCCAAGGCCCCAAGGAAAACAGTCAAGTTGATACTCAAGTCTAATTTCCCAAAGGAAGGAAAAAAAACTAATGATGATGTACTGGTAGATAGGTAGACTATCTAGACTAGATCTAGAATTTAGGCCCATCTTGAAATTGCTCAGTCTCATATAGATCTAGATATAGATATCTAGTGTCTGCCATATTTCGCTGAAGACTGAAGACGGACTTCTGCTTGAAAGGACCTCACAATGCATACAATACAAACATTGTTGGTCACGCACAGCTTAAGTGAACAAAAAGAGAATCACAAGAAACCACATGTTCGGTGTTTACCTTTAACTTCGTTCCCGATGAGAGATGGAGATGCGGAGAGAATTCGAGTGAAGAGATAGGCCCCTTCTACTGTCACGGACAGCACACAGTTCAACACTAGACTGTGCCGTGGTCTAGAATCACTTACATAGATCTAGGCTAGGGCCCAGAAATTTGAGTGTGCTTATCTGATTTATCTTATCATTACTGATGGGTGTAGGCTACATGAAGAACAAAGTTCATCATTCTGATCACGCACAAACGGGTCGGTTTTAGTGCAATGATCGAGTCACCGATAACAGAGTAAAACGGTGTTGTGACTGAACAGAGAAACACACTGCATTGCAGTCTTCCTCCAGTGTTTTGTTTGAGGTCAGGGTCAAGCCGACGGGGTGTTTTGAGGCCAGTTTTACGTCAGTATTGAGCCGAAACAAATCTCATAACCTCGTCGAATCAATAACATGTTTAATTCAAATTTGTCGTGACGAACAAAATCAAAAACACTTCGACATCACTGTAACATTTGACAATATGTGGTGCATCAAGATGATTCAGAACTTCAAAGAAAATTCACCTGGGACTTCGGACGTGCGGCATTTTGGTGGCCTTAAAGTTGACCCCTGGTTGACCCGCTCATGACCCCATTTTGCAACTATACTAGGCTTACCTACCAACCATGCCTGTGGTTTGTGGTTTATCTTGCTTCGATTCACTTATATTAAAACTCACAGACGTACACAAGAAAAGAAAGAGCTTGACATTCCAAGAAAAACAGTTCTTGTTTAATCAAGACATCTTCAATAGATCAGACGTTTTATGACGAAAAACATGCGAGCAAATCGGGTATCCCGAGTGATAATAAAGACTATAATAATATGTGTATGAATAAGGGCTAAAATATCCTTCTTCTTCTTCTTCTTCTTCTTCTTCTGCGAATCCAGCGATCGTTGAGCCCTTGCTCTTCGATCCAATGCCATACAGTAGGTACTCTTAAGCTGGTCTGTAGTTGTATACAGGGTTGATTGTGCCTAGGTCAGCAGATGGAGGGAGTAGATCAAAATTAGACATCACATTTTCTGACAACTGACAACCTATTCCTATTACAGCCTGGTGGTTGCGACTGATATGGACATGGTTTGGATATACCTGCACACACTTTCTCTCTCTCCTTATGAATACCGACAGACTGCAGAATATTAGCCTATGTCTTATGTCTGCCTCATATCAAAGTTTTATTTCTTGAAGTATGATCGCGTTTAGTTCAGCCCCACTTTACTCACATTGAAAGTCAAATGTCTAAGTGTTGCATGTAATGTTATATCTTACTACTTATCATGTTATCATTATTGTGACACTACGCAAGATATTTCATATTTCATATGATATGCCTATACACACTCATTCTGTCACATTGAAACCGCGCATAAAAAAACAAACAAAACAACAACAACAACAACAACAACAAACAAGCACGCATGTTCACACAAACATGAGGGTCATGCTAACACGCGGTCAGTATTGCAGACAGCCGCATCTCGATTTTGGCAACTTTACAGGAGGAGCAAAAAACTGATTACATTTGTATTTTCTTAAATTATCTGTCTTTTTTTTTGCATAATTTGGTACACGCCTCAATCTGTGCTAATGTCATTACATGTACTATGACAGCAAAGTACATACTTTTCGCTCTGAATCTCTTCTTTCAGCTATTGTATTCTAATACTCGGCCATCGCATACAGACCTAAATATACATGCAACCGATTTATTAACGAATTACAGACAATGCAGTGTCGAAATGTCAGAGATATAGATGTATCTCTAGATACGACTTTGCCAAATCAGAAAAATCGTCACACCAACAAATCTCTATATAGAGTTGATAAACAGATACATATTTAGACTTCCATGATATGTTTCTCAGTTAACGTTAGCATTGACGTGTCCGACTACCGAGCGGCGGCTCGTCTTCCAGACCCCATGACTCTTCTCAGGTTTTCCAGGTGAACACTCATGGGTGGCTTTCTGCCTGAGACAGCTATTAAAAATAAGCTTCCATTTCTTATTATACCAAGGTCAGTTCCACTTAATTCTTTACACATCATACAAACAGGTCGCAGATTGTTCAGAGGAAGGAGCAATGTGATATTGAGGTTGTTTAAAAAAAATATTTCAACATTGTTTGCTTATACTAAAAATGTACAAGACAAAATTATGCGACACTCCCTGCAATGTTTAAGTTTAAGTGCTTTCATGCAACAGTTTTTACGCCCTAGCTTATAACATTGCACATTGCAGGACTGAAAAATCAAATTACCCTTGATGACGACTTGCTGGTCAAAATATAAAAAATCACCTATAGGCCTACAAAACAACTGCGTTTCTTGAAATTCAAATCAAGTAATTGAAACAACCATTCTGTCCAATATGTAGCCCTGCCAGCATTCTACAGTCTTTGGATGTGCCAACAACACCAACATATCAAGATTGAAATGCCGGTAGGCTAGTTTGGACATGCAAACGTAGCCCCAAAAAAACAACTTCTTGAGAATTATCATCTGGTACTCTGTAGACTGTGTGATTATTATTATTATCGAAGACAACAGATGGGGGTTGTTTGTGCACATGCCGCTGTAATCAATAACGTTTTCCTGACAAGTTACAACTTACTATAATGTATTAGGGGCCCAGGCTAGTATCTCCTTTTTGGAAATATATGCAGCCACAAGGCCCAGATAGGAAGACCTGGAAGGCTTCACAGTAAACGAATATGAAGAGAACAAAAAGCAGAATCGCCCAAATCGCTGTTACGATAGTCTACAATACTGCCCGCGAACAGCTGGAACGGGTTTCAATTTCAATTCAATTACCGTTTTCACTCTGACTGATGGATGGGTTGGTTCAAGAACATACCCACGCCTCATCACCCTTCTGCTTAATACATTGCGATTTTCAAGGCAAAACATTTTCTTCGTGGAGCCGAATGTAGGCCTAAATCTAGAATGTATATTACAGAAATTGATGCACTGTTGTAGATACATACTCTCTGACATCACTTCACTCATTCATGATAACCGATGCCTAGATCTATATTATAAGAGTTGTACACGCACCTTTAAAAACATAAAATTACGACATTCGGATGGGTCCGAAATGAAAGCTAAAAGAATTGGCTAGCCTTGACGTTAGGCGGATGGAGGTCGTAGTAATTATAGTAAGTATGATGAGACTTTATGCGGGCGGTCCTACAGTTAGAGACTAGACACAAGACGATTATATTCAGACTATATACGCTCCGCTCTAGGCCTAGCCTAGAGAAGCCTAACGAAACACCGCACTGTCTGTGTAGGCTAGGCCTACTGTGTGTGTACTTCCTTCCGCCACACTGGTAGTGGTGGGCGATATCAGCAATATCGAAATCGATACGATATCGATATTTTTTCACTTGAAATATCGATATATCGAT
>JAUELK010241699.1:0-15000 GCA_031471215.1 Gastropteron pacificum | reverse complement strand
TACGTATACATACATTACCTGTATCCCCCCCCGTGCGCACTTTACGACCAGTCAGCTTGACATGAATCGATGGCATCAGCTGACGGGTTAAGAAGATCTATACCTAAGTTTAACACAGGTATACTGAATACTGAATACCACTTTTAACCCTTTGTCTCTTGTTGTATATCCTGCATTTATCTGACTAAAGAAATCAAGGGGACAAGGCATTATGTAACTAGCGATGAAATGGGATGGTTTGGATAGGATATGGTGAAACATGGTGTAATGGGATGATATTGGAAATCAACAAAAGAAGAAAATAACACATTACAACTTTTGCTTTGCCCCCCACCCCCCCCCCCCCAACACACACACACACTCACGCACATACGCATAGATACGCACGCACGCGCGCACACACACACACACACACACACACATGCACGCGCGCACGTACACACACACAGACACTTATACGTAGGTGTGTGTGTATGGGGGTGCGTACGTGTGTGTGAGAGTGTATGTGTATGTGTATGTATGCGCACGCGCGCGTGTGTCAATGTGATATGTCATTATATTATGTAATTTTTGTCAAAACTGATTTTTTGTTCATTCGCCAACGATAGACGGTTTGAGACTGATCGGGTCGATGCCAGGTTCCAAGAGAACCCTGTGTCTATCATCTCATAAGATCATAGGCCCCGCCCCCTGTCATGATCACACCCAGAAGCCACGCCCCCTATCAAGACTATCCATACGTATAACTCTGAAAGTCCAGTAGTCCCTAGTCCGTTGATAAGTTACCCAATTCAAAGAAAAAATGCCTTCAACGTCGACCGATAGATTTTTGCTGTGTTAGTATTGAGGAATCATCAAGTTTTGCCTGTGTTGTGTAGGCTTCTAAATCTAGTTGTCTTCTGGAGTTCTTCAATGAATTTTCAGTAAAGTTCGTTTGCATTTGAAGGGCTCCATTTCAACTTAAAGCGAACAAGGCAGACCAATAAGCTCACGGAGAAGAGCCCTAGAGTCGGAATGACAAGGAATGGGATCCAACTGGACAGAGATGACGGAATTGGTCCTGTACAGGACAGGATGGAAAGCTTTTGTTGGTGGGCTATACTCCGACGTGGGGTGGGAAAGGCTGATGCTGATGATGAATATGTCCTAAATGCCAACATGGAGCGCCGATTGGACATAGTTCATCTTTTTAAAAAGTCGTTTCTTTCTTTTTTATTTTAAGGAAATAAAGGTTGCAGTTTTCAAAGGAATAAGAAAAGAAGTCATTTTTCGTCATTCTGTACACCAACTCCAAGGGGATTTTATAACTCCCAGTACCGGTATGCTCATCATGGACAAAGGACCTTTGTGCTCACTCGTCAACGTCATTCAAGGATAGGAAATATATCCCAGCTATTATGAGATCTGAGGCTTATAAAATAGTCTAACATTGAGCTCAGGCCGTTAGATGGCCACTAGGTCTTCGTCCTCTTTGAACTTGAACACTTAACGTGTGTGTGTGTGTTGGCGGACACAAAACGTGTTTTCACAAGACCCTGACAATGTCAGACTACGCTGCTCTTTTGGAGAAGCATGACTCTAACAAACGAATGTGGTACGGTAGAAGACTCTAATCAGCAGAAATTAATCTTACGACTTTAAACGGTCATTTTTGTGTGTGTGTGTTTGTGTGTGTTTGTGTGTGTGTGTGTGTGTGTGTGTGTGTGTGTGTGTGTGTGTGTGTGTGTGTGTGTGTGTGTGTGTATCAAATGCTGCCTTTTCTAGACGCACCGTACATAGGATGATCAAGGTTTCAAGAAAACGTGTCACAGTCTCGTGCACACCGAACACCTGAAAGCAACCCATTTGCAAGTGACCGCAGGCCTACTACCGCTACTCAGCATTGACATGTCTATGATAATAACGGGCCCTTAGCCTTAGCAGAGGCGTCATGTCCTGCCCTAACGCCCACCCCTGGACACATGAAACCTTTTTTTTAAATCAATCAATTTGCACACCTCACGAAAAGGCCGCACAGAATACAAAAAAGCTGACCTCGCTATGTCACAGTGACCTCTGTGGAAGACGTGTCACACTGATCGAAGACTGCGGTGCCAATGAGTAAAATCTAGGTCAACCAAGGTCAATGCTTCGAAGCTTTTTGGCAATTAACTATTGGTAGTAAGTCTCCGAGGTTCAAGTGTTTAAGGGCAATCGCAATCATGATTATAATTGAATAAATAGTAAAGAGGATAATATGTTGCAATTTTAATGGACAATGGTAGAGGGGTATGGTTGTACCAAAAGCACTATGTAATTATTTTGGACCGTAAAGAAAACCGCGAGTTGCAAATAGGATAAGTCGTTACGCAGAAAACCGGAAGCTGGATGAAAGTGGAGAAAAAATCAGGAAGCTGTCAACAACAAAATGGAAAATTGGCTAAATTTGTTGACCAAAGAGTATAAACCAAGACCTAAATACTTGTGAATTTTCAATTTGGAAGTCTGGATCTACAGTTGTAGGTCTAATCAAACCAATAAAGAATGTCGTGGGCATATTGCGGACGTTCTTTCGACACCTTTTGTGACAGTGGTTGAACCATGTTCCAACTCGAAACTGATTTCCCCAGCAGTCCAGTGACACTTCTAAACACTAGCAGACGCTGAAGACTGAAGAACTAAAGTTAGTATCAACATAAACTTCTACCATGTGAATAGGTAATGTGAGTAAGAATTTTGTGGCTAGATTTGCTCATCACTGGACTGTAAATCCAGCTAGTCGTTGAAGGCCCTCCTTATCATTTTGAAAGCCTATCTTAGAAGATCTTGCGACTGTCCTTGTTTGTGTTCTGTCTGTGATCTCATTCTCATCTGAATTTAGCCAATCACAGTCAGTCCATCCATTCCTCTTAGTATTTAGAATCTAGATGACTATGACTTCAACCGCTGATGTTAGTCACCCCTAGATTTTTATTGAGGATGAAGGTAGTAACAACATGAAATTCACCAAGTCTTCTGATTCATCATTGTGGATGGATGGCAGTCAACTACTTCAACAATGGTCCTGGTATACGGATACGTGATATGTTTAGAATTTCTTTAGAACTTTTGACTGGACGGGTCTATACAACATGAAACAGGATGAAGTTGCAGTGAGATTAGAGTCAGTGATGTAGATCGAGAGACTTCAGAGTCTTCAGATTGACATTTGTCACGGCCACAAAATGTCTTTAAAATCACTCAGTGGGGTCACCTTTGACCCTGATGATGTTACGTTTTCTCTCGATCTTGTCCTATCAAGTCGATACCTGCTGGATTTCCTGGCGGATGTGTCCATGAAGCCTGAGCTCTATGAGGGGCCCCTCATGGAATGTGCTATTCAGCGCTATGAACGGTACTGGTTACCCTTGGTGGCTAAGCATCCGGGACGCCTGCTCCCTGCTCCGTTGGATATTGAATGGGTTTGGCACTGCCACATGCTTTCACCTGTATCCTACAGCAACGACTGTGAGACCGTTGTCGGGAAGGTGGTTGATCACCAAGTCATGGACAGAGCTCAGAGGAAAGAACTTATGGCAGATTCAGAACGATTGTGGAAAAAGGAGTATGCTGACGTGCCTTTTTCTGCAAGTGAAGCTGTTACCCCATGGTTTGATTGTGAGTTTGCATCAGCATTGACCTACAACCTGACAGCAGCAGTATCTCGACAAAAAGTGTTCTATTATCAAGTCAGTCTTCCTCACTATCGGGATGAGAAATTTTTGAACACTGCTTTGATGCGGTACCGGAAGTTTTTGTTCCTGAAATTACACTATCCTGGTTTATTCCTAGTTCCTTGCTATGATAATGACTTGTTGTGGCACACCCACATGCTCCACCCTGTGATGTATAAAAGTGATACAGAGTCATATGTTGGCTCCTTATTAGCACATGACGATTCTGTGAATGACAGAACAGTTGGTTCCAAGCTTTGTCTTTCAGAGGCAAAAACACGAAATTTATGGAGAAAAGTGTTTAATGAAAAATTCTCTCATTTCGGGGCAATGTACAGAGGGGCCCCACCCCATGGGAAATTAACTGCCATGTCAAGGGAAGAAATATTCAAGGTTTGCACAAAGCAAGTGAACATTCTAATTGAGAGGGTGAGGGTATCAGGTCTTCCACCAAACAAAACCTACAAGTTGAAGCTGTGTTATAATACTGGTTATCAGAACTTCAACCGATCTTTGTTTGTGACTGAGAATATTATCACAATGAAGGGGACTTCACGGACGTTTGAGGACACCAAACTCAATGTTCATTTCACATTTGATACTCGATACAACGACAAGCTGATTGCAAGCATTTTGCAGAGGTCTGGAAAGCTCTGTCTTGGGGCAAGTGACACAGTAGGTGAAGGGAAGATTGACCTTCAAAAGAAAATTCAGCCTTTGAACACAAAAGGGTTGACAGCAAATGATGAAATTGAGTGCGGAGAAGATCTCTCTGTGGCTTTGGTGAGTAACATTTCATTCTCGCTTTGTTGCGTCAGCAGACAAATGTTGTGTTTTAAACATGTCTTGTTTAATTTTTTCATCATTTCATTGGTTGATGATGAAAAAGTTGTAAAATGATTACTGTCTTACTCTGTCTATGTTTTTGCAGAACTTTCAGCATGTCATGCTCCTTAACTGATTCGCCACCATGAGCCGCTCACATTGGCACAAAGTTTTTCCGATGTTTACCGGAAGCCGCTTTCAGTGGCACAGTACATATTCCATTGTTTGCTTCATAAAGGTTTCCTCTTACAAGTTTTTAACCTGACCGAAGTGACAGTAAGGGGAATTTTCCTCATTTGTTAAATATGAATGAAGCTGCTCCGGCACTTTTGATATCATTGTTTTCACTGATGTCAGGTATGGAGTTGCCCAGTGCCAGTGCTAGGTCCGTGTGTTCTGAGACTGGAGCAGGGCAAGTACGAGACCTGTGTCATGCCAGAGGACAGGGAGTCTCTGTGGGGACCCATCCCTCTACCCAGGCTACCCCCGGGACAGGAGAACTACTGCTCTGTTGCTTCACACAAGTAGGATTTTGTTACTGTTGTTGTTAGATATGTTGAAGACTCTCCCCACTTTTGTACCGTAATTTCAGTACTAAGCCGCTACTTTTTTCCATCAGTTCGGACCCTGCCCGTATACATCGGTGCAACTTTTACTAGGATTTTTAATGAAATATCGTGTTCTCACTTAAACTGGCAGTTGAATTTACAAACAATCATTGTTAAAGACTAGGCCTAAACACAAATGAATAGGTAGTTTGTCAATGTAAAAAAACATTGGCACTTCTACTGCACACTTTTGTTTGTGATTACAACTGTTTGTTTGTGTCTCTACACATTGATACAATCATTATCATTGATAAATAATAATAATCAAATACATTTTTAGTTCCTAATCTAGTGCGGCCTGTAATCCTGTGCGGCTTATACCAGGACAAATTCATTTTTTTGGTAAAAATCAGGGGGTGCGCCTTATAGTCCGGACATTACGGTATGTATAGTTATGAAGCCATGCTCCAAACTTCCCATTGTATCTAGACAACAACCTATACCATACTTTACAAATTACTGCTGGGTCAGAAAGAATTCTGTCCAAAGTCTTCAGGATTCATTAATTCTATTACCAAACAGAACAGTTTAAGAAAGAAAAAAAACCCACCCTTAGCTACCTATAGATTTTATGAATTGTTCATATCCTCTCTGAACACTTGTTTTGGGAAGGATGTTATTTATAATGTATTGTTGTAATTGTGTCCATTAAACTATTCAGGTTTATCAGTGTTATATATATATTAATGCTCTCTATTATTATTGTTATCATTATTATTAGTAGTAGTATTATTAGTAGTATTAGTATTATTATTATTCAAAAGACAGGTTTAAATCACAATGACAATTTTGTGTTCAAACTGTATTCTCTCTGTCCCAGGTTGTTTAACCACACCAGGCGTGTGGTGTTCACGGTGCGGATGGTTCACAGCGAGCCTCTACTCATGTCAGCTGTGCATGTCTTCTATGGAGACAAGATGGTGTCTGTGGCCCACTTAGTAGTAGGGGACCAGCTACCCTTGCCTCTCTCGGTTGGTACTTTTCATAATAATAATAACAATAGATATCATTTACATAGCGCTTTCCCCCGCTTTACGGCAAGCTCAAAGCGCTTTATAGCCACTATTACCCCGACAGACCTGATGCATTCCGGAGCCTTCTCAACCTCCTGGGAGGCATACTGGTAGTGTATCAGATGTTAAATTTATACACATGATGTATTAGAAATTTCAATTTTGTAAAAATCTACGTATGTGTACAATCTATCTATATAAAACTGGCGTCTACAGAATTCAGGTGGCCAGGTTCTAAGTAAAAAATATCCACTCTAACTGCTTTCTTTTGATTTCCCAAAATGCTTTGTTTCGCTCACCTAAAACTCTAAGAAATCTAATTCTTAAAGCAGCCATTGTTTTTAGATAACCATTTCAGTTCAATAGTGACTTGTGCACTGCACTGCACAAAGGTTGTAAAATACTGTACACACCCTACTGTCTCTAATAATAGTGACTGTACTGCGATTGAACACTGTGTGCATTTTATTTGGAGTGTTGACATCAGCAAGACCATGTTCATAATACAAGGCAGACTTATGGCACTTTTCTTAGTTTTCACACACTCGGGCGCTAGCTGGGAACCCCTGCTGAATCAGATGACCACCCGATACAGTATTTCAGCCGTGATTAGAAGACATTCACATCGTTCATGGATATGGACGGCTGCCAGCTAGTATACAATATAAGTGGTTCCTTCCATCCCACGCACAGTAGTCCTTCAATGGATTTCTTGCTACAAGATTGTCTTTTTCTTATAGGATAGAATACAAATTCAGTTTACTTCTTTCTAATACTAAGACTAAGAGAGCTGCTTCCCTTCAACACTCACCTACTTAAATTTGTACATGGTGAATCATGTTACCTTTTTTTCTATTCACAAGTTCGTGGGGGCTGTTCAAATATAATCTTACACCTTTTTTGTGTGACTTTTTGAATTTTTTAAATTTATATAATGGTCCTACAACCCCCCCCCCCCCCTGTATGATTATATTTGAACAGCCCCCGAGCGTATTAATAACACCAACTGATTCTTGTTATTCCTCTCCTTGTGTCCAGGTTGGGGAGCCCAAGAAGTGCATCACATTGAACCCTAAGGAGGGTCAGCGTGCAGTGCTCATCAAGAACACCAAAGGGGATTGGGGGGTGGCCGTGGGCTGGTGGGATGGCTACCAGAAACGCACCACTGGCCGGAAAGGTGGGTTTGGTGGGTGCCCAATTTTATAACTTCTCTTTCAGTGGATTTCCAGTGGAGCACCGCCGCAACCTGTCGCTAAGTGTCCTCCTACCAATGTTCTGTGCCTGACTGACATGTCTGACAGACTTCGCCTCATGTTCAACGACCAACCAACTGTTATTTAGCTTCTCTCCAATTTTCTGACTTACCTGAACCTTAAATCTCTCTGTGCCACGAGGCACATACAGCATCGAAATATTCTGACTTACCTTAACCTCAAATCTCTCTGTGCCAAGAGGCACATAAGGCATCGAAATGTTCTGACTGGTGTAGTTCTATGAAGGCCACTGTTTGTCAGATAAGTCTATCTAAGGTCTGAATTACAAACAAACTTTATGTTTGCTGTATATTCTTTCTCAAGAAGCAATCATCAGATGGTGCTGAGGAAAAGATTGTGACATACAAGTACAAGCTTGTCGCTGGCTGTGACCAAATCATTTATTTGTATCTTTCTTAAATTGGCTACTGAGCATCAAAGGATAGCATTGCATTTCACAGTCTATTGCTTCAGACAGGTTTGAAAACAGTCTTCCACTTCGGCAGTTGAAAAAAGCCACATTTTGAAAGGCCCCCTGTTCAGAGTGCACAGTAAGGTTACCATCATCCTAAATGACCCATACAGGCTTATTTAAGAGGAGATCAAAAAACAAGAACAACCGCAGTTAGAGGAATAGTTTGTTTCAAGTTGGTCTTGTTGGTGCTACAAAGATACACGCTTCTTTTGTGTTGTTCTCTATTTGATTGTTAAATATGCAACTGGCATAAACTCTGCACAAGATTAAGAAAATGTATTGTATACTACATACCTATTGCTACTAACATGGCTTTTGTGGTTGTAAAATTACATTGTCTCAGATCAGACATCGGTGTCTGGTTTTCCAGCACATACTACATGTAATAATAATAATAGATAGCATTTATATAGCGCTTTTCCCCACTCTACGGCAAGCTCAAAGCGCTGTACAGCCACTATTATGTAGTGACAAATATGTTACTATTGTTAGCTTCAATTTAGGTTTAGATACCTGAGATGTTCAATACATTGGGTTTTGCAAATTTGTGGTATCAGTATCAACCAACATTACTGTCTCTGTATTGGAGGCAGGTGCAAAATAGGTTTATTTAATAGAAAAGTTAAAGAAGTCAGTATTATTAAAAGTTTGAAAGAACAGTTGGGATAGCTTTCATTGTTTTTGTTTACTTTGCTTTGATTGGTAAAGAGGAATAATGTTGAGTGGTTCTAAGACATCAGCGACAAACTCATGTTACTCAACACAAGCTTATCATAGCTATGACATTTGCGTTTGCGAAAAAAGTGTTCACACCCAAAGAACCCTAAAAAACGACCTTAAATAAACGATTTCATTACACCCCCCTTGGCCATGACACTTAGTTTCTAAATCCAAGGAGCTAACAGTTAAATTGCCTCACTCTACTCTGTCTTTCTTTGTTTGGTTTGATTTCGATGGCTCTTGCACCACAAGAAGGTAATATAAGAGGTGGTCTTCTTACTCTGACAAGTTTATGTGCTTCTTCACTGATACATTGAGCACAGAACTGCAATACTCCACTTTGTCACAACTAACACCAGGCAGTTTCAATTCCAGTCAACCGCCTTGTAGTAGGATTTGTATTTTAAAGAGGCAAGTGTTGCTTTTTTTTCTCCTCACTCCTCATTTCCTACTTAAAGAATTGCAGAGTGTGCTCGAGTGTCATATTATGTTTGTCTCACTGTGAACATTGTGAGGGGTGTTCATGCAATGATCATGTCATACAACTGTCAGCTTATCACGCTTTGCACTATTTCTGCTCGGACACACTTGATGCATTCTGTGGTCATCTCAACTTGTCAGGCTCCATAAGCGCATCGGTAGCTCAGCTATGTATAGTAATAATATTAATGAACTTTATTTATAAACCGCCCATTCCCTGGAATACAGAGCTCATGGCGGGGTACACTTTCAAAACATATTACACACAGGAATGCATTACAATGTACAACACAAACTATTTAAAGTTTAGCACAATATCAATAAGAACAACATGTTTTTTGCTAGTGCAATGTATCTGGTCACAAACAACTTTCTGCTATTTAAACAAGCATCAAACAAACAACAACACTAAAACACTTGCTTTTATTATTAATCATTGCTGAGTTTGAAATTACAAATTGTCACAAATATCAGAATATAACAAGGGTGTAAATCCTAAAGAATACCTATATGTATATTATATTCGTGTAAAAAAACTTTGTATTTCATTTAATAATAAAACCCATAATAAGTACTCATATAAAAATAAAAAATTACATTTTAAGGTTACATTGCACTTCATTTTATTTATTTTTTGTTTTGTTTTTGTCGGAGAGCCTGCAAGGAAAAGCAACAATTGTTTCTTAAAGTTTTTAATGATGCAGTCATTATTTGTTATAAGGGTTTTATGTGTATATGATTTTTGATGTTCAGTTTTCATTTCAATCAAAGGGTTTGTTTTACAGTATTTTTTTTTTCCTGCAAAATTATTATTCACCATGTAGCAACATTTTGCTTTTGAGTTTAGAACAGCAATGAACAGTTGTTGAAGTACATTATTTGATAAACTCATCTTCTTCTTCTTCCTCTTCCTCTTCAATGTTCTGGGTGATGGTGAGTATTAGTGTTTTGACTGATGAAACCAATGACTTGGAAAATGGATGCTTTGTTTGTTGACAATGATGATACATGTTCATGTGAAATGTGATGACATTTAAGATTGCTTTTCATGATAATTAATGATTATACATTTGAATACATATTTCTCGGCCATGGATGCTTTTGAATTTCTGAACTCGAGCTCATATCATATTACTAATTACAATAATGATAGATTTGTCATTAAGAATAAAAGATGATGTGTACACGTATTCAGTTAGTAATAAAAAATTATAGGTATTTCACAGAATTGTTGTTACATTTATGAAAACACTTCCTGTAGGATTTATAATAATTAATAATAATTTATTTCATTTCTTGTGCACATTTCCAGATGTAAAACATATGCTTAATGCGCATTACATAATAAGACAATAAAAATCACAGGGAAATGTGAAAGATAAGATACAGCCAAGAAAAAACACACACACACTCACTCACTCTCTCTCTCTCACACACACACACACATGAACCATTAATTTCTTAAAGAAAAAATGCCTCAATCTATTGTCTTGTCGTTTTTCCCTGTGACTAGGTTCAGGCAGCGAGGGCCACCTGGAGGTTCGCTTCTACCACTTGGGCTCCCACCGCTGGCACTACGTCTCCTTTGACAGGCTCTACTCCCTGGCCACATCCAAGTTTGAGGTGGGAGACTGCACCGTGGAGTTTGACAGCGGATTCTTCGAGATCAACTCCCAGCGCTACGAGATCGCCGAGAATCTTGCCCTCATCTTCAGCGTGGCCCTGATCCATGTCCTGTGTCAGCCACGTCCGTCCAACTGGGCCCCCAAGTTGTACAGCACCCCCACCACGGAGGAGGAGCGGCAGCAGTCACGGCTTGGCGGCTCGGAGGAGATTGCCCTGCTCCTGGCAGCCGGGGTTCTCATAGCCACTCCGTGCAACCACGCCATCAAGAACCTGTTCAAGAGGAAGAAGCAGCAGTTTG
Source organism: Gastropteron pacificum (assembly GCA_031471215.1). Lineage (NCBI taxonomy): Eukaryota > Metazoa > Mollusca > Gastropoda > Cephalaspidea > Gastropteridae > Gastropteron > Gastropteron pacificum. Next base: position 4,010 of record JAUELK010241699.1, on the reverse strand, counting down.
AAGGGGCCTCTGGGGGCTGGAGAAGGGACAGCAGTAAGGAGGAAGGGTCGGAGGATGGCTCCGCGTCGATGATACTTCACGAAGCAGAGGTGAGTGCAGAGTGGGGCACAGCAAGCAGTAGAGCGAGTCAAGATGGCTCTGAGGTGGGCGGGTCGGTGTCTGCGGCTTTAACGGTGATCGCAGAGCACGAGGGTGCGGAGGAAGAGGAGGAGGAGGATGAAGCAAAGAGGGAGCAGAACAAAGAGGATGAGGAGGAGCATGGTCTGGGAGTATCTGAGACCACAGCTCTTCTAGCCATGTACACAGTGTCAGGGGATGAGGGTGAGGCAGAGTCTGCATCAGAAGGTCAGCCTGTCGGGATGAATGATCCCAACGCCAATGTGGCGGGTGACCAGGAGGAGGAGGAAGAGGAAGTGGAGAATGACGAAGTCTTTGAGCCCGACGCCGACAGCCAGACTGGGCTTTTTGGCAACGGTGAGGATGACAGTGATGAGGTGGACATAGATGATGAGGATGACGAAGAAGAAGATGAGGGTCTAGGGAGAGGCTTAGCTGCCGCAGAAGAGTTGACGGATAACAACGTGTTTGGCATGGGAGGATCTCGCAAAGACTCCAACAGTGACCGAGGGTCCAACGACTTTTACGGCGAGTTCTACAACATTGACGGTGTGGACAGCCCTCAGGAGGGTTTTGCTAACTGTGATATCGACAACCTACCAGAGCCCTCGGAAGAGCTCCTGAACAACCATTCTGACGTCCCCAACGCCTGGGATTTGTACGGGGACGACGCTAAGCAATATCTACCTTCCCCTCCAGACCATCCTTTAGAGAAGTGTGATGGTTTCGGAGGCTCTTCTGATCACCATGAGAGCTATGGTGCAGGAGGATCCGGGGAGTCTAGTTCAATGGGTGCAGCACTTCTCTTTGGAAGTGGGGGCGGCGGTGGGGGGGAGGGGATGATGGTCATGGAGATGGGAGATGGAGGCTGTATGCTGGAGGGAGGGGGGGAGGCCGGTGGCTGTGGTGGCTGCTGAGGTTGATGAGTGAGAGTGGAGAAGGATTATATCTGACTTACGAGTGTGCACTCTTGCTTAGTGTTATAACTATAAGCTCTGTGTTGAAGGTCTTACAGAGGGAAGGACCCAGTCAGCAAGCAACAGACAATCAATCAGCCATTCTTGGCTCAAAATGACTCTGGGCTACTTTGATTCAGCTTTTCTGTCCAATCTCTTTGTGAAGAAAATCAAGATGAGTCGTTCCATGGGTGGAACATCCTGTGTTCAATTTCCTTTTTTAAAAATCTTTTACTGTTCAATTTTTCCAGGGTGACTTTTTTTCCCTTTTAAAAGGAGGACATATAATTTGTTTCTCTAATTTTAAGCATTTCTGACAATCGTTTCCAATAAGAGAGATAAATCAATTCTTGTTGATAAGTGTCCACCAACCACTGAGGTGATTCTAGTGAGTTGAGTTGAGTGAATTGCCAACAAGGGGACACTAACACAGGTTTGGATAAAAAAATCCTTCAGATATTTTGTTGTTGCGACCCTGATTGTTGTTTCTAAGAACAAGTCACATAAAAGATCTAGTCCTGCCATTTCCTTTGCCAGATAACACCTTGCTTCTTCATAATTCCCTTTTGGAAAATGTGTTTTCATGATACTTTCATTTTCATTTTGTAATCATTTTTGACAGTTGTACTTACTATTTACCAAGGTTTTCAAGCCATAAGCATTTGATAAGTTAACTTAATTTGATCTGTAAACATGGCAGAATTTCTTTGAATCAATGTAAAGAAATGAAAAAAGACGTGTGTTTTGTTAAAAATGAGTCTATGGGTGAACATTAACTTATGTAACCCTGGTTCTTATTTTGGTTTGTGTATTCTTGCTTTGACCACTTAATTTTCTGAAGTAGAATACTGTTCTTTGTAAATATACATGTAAATAGTATGAAAATGATGCTTGTCATTGAAGCCAGCCATTGTGTGGCGAAGCTTAAACATAACTATGTAAATGATTGATTAATTGACATTTTATTATGCAAAAACTTGTTACATCAGTGATGCGGGATTGAACACTCGCCGGTACTAGTTACACCCCCCCTTGTGTATTATTGTGTCTGCCAACTTCATATTCTTTGGCTCAGACTCTGTCAGCATATCATAGTAATATATATTATTATATTATTTACAAATATATACAATAATGATGACATGTGATTCAAAGAGTGATTTTAAGACATGTAGAGAAAAAAAACATATAAAAAAATAGACACCCACCATTATTTCACTACTACTACTACTACTACTACTACTACTACTACTACTACTACTACTACTACTACTACTACTACTACTACTACTACCGTACTGTATAATACATATTGTATACTTGGGGCACCAAAGGAGTTGTGTAATGCACTGTTGTCACAGCCCATGCAATTGTGAGTTACCTCTACGGATAGTATGTCAATCTATTGATGATACATTGTCATGATATTGTTTATTACCTATTAGCCCTACTTGTTGGTCAGTTGATCGTGTTGTACATACAGAGCTATGGGCATTGTTTGGTTATGAAATTGATTAAATTATTAAATTAATAAAAATGAATATTCTTTTCTAGATTTTATTTGTGTACCCCAGCTTTAAACTCTGGTTACAATCAATACTGTGTTGGTAGCTTGGCTCCTCCATTGAACCAAACCAGTGTGATTGATTGATTGATTGATTAACAGTTTGCTAGAAATAGATGGTGGATGTGGAAGTGGAAAACAAATCTAGATCTAACTGTGTCTGTGTGCATCAATGTTCACCCTCACTTTGCTCTTTCTTTCTTTGTAGATTAAAAAAAAAAAATGCACTATAGTTGTTTTTGTGTAATTTTCCAAACTTTTGTTGTTTGTTTCTTTGCCAACACTTATTTGGATTTACTTCTTGAGGTCTCGAAGTACTTTCTTGTCGACTCTTGTGCAATTCATGATACATTCTAGTCTGCTGAGATGCATACACTGAAACTTTTTGATTCCAGCTTTGTATATGGTTTAAGTTTTCTCAGGTTCAAATGATTTATTTAGCCAAGAGCCAAAATCTTTTACAAGTTAAGGTTCACAGGAGTTTAGTCTCATAGGTAACTCTAGTATCTTTAAGGTACCAGTACACTTAAGTTTGTTATTATACTAATACTAGTCTTAAAAGATATTTCCTAGTTTGTGAGTCAACTTTACAAGTATGCGGTTGTACTAGTCAGATTCTGTCAAGAAGGTACTGGTGTACCCTTTTCTTCTAAGGTACTGTCTAATCTTGTTCAGGTTTAATGGGAATGGTCTGTATTTATCGAGTGACCAAAATTCTAAGTTGTTTTTTTTTTCTCTTAATTCTTTATTTCTTGTGGTTCTTACCAAACTGGTTTCTCCTTTTTCTTGTGATAATTAATACTGAATCTTTTAAAAATGTTATTTACATGAAAACTGTGATCAGGCCTAAGTACTTTTTTTTCCCCAGCACCGCACATTTTTGTTTTTACTTTTTTCTCTCAAATCTTTGTTGAAATATGTGTTTTCTTCTCTTGTGATTACATCTTTTTTAATTTCAATTTACAAGACAAATATTTGGGTCACTTTTGTTTTTCTGCACTTCTCAACTACATATGTATACGCTGCATCAGCCGTGACTCTTCTACAGACCTCAGCATGTCTTCTTTTTTTTTCATTGTACTCTTCTTTCTCTCCCACTGATTTCTTTTCTTGTTTGTTCTTTTATTTTCGGTCCTCCTCCGCTATCATTTTGTCTCCCCATCTCATTTCTATCTGTATTTGTTTCTTATTCTCTATTTCCCTCTTTCTTCAATTTGATTCAGTTTCTTTGACCTTTTACTACTGATTTTCACTTAGCTTCTTTTCCTGATTCCCTGTCTGCTTGTCTCTCCTCTCATCTGTCTATCTATCTATCTATCTATCTATCTATCTATCTATCTATCTATCTATCTATCTATCTATCTATCTATCTA
>JAUELK010241698.1:1115-27819 GCA_031471215.1 Gastropteron pacificum | reverse complement strand
CAATGACACGCTCCATTGCGTTTCAAAATAGGTCTGTAACACGCATTTTCTACCGCACTGCGATAGCCCAAAGTCGCTCCGCAGGTATCATATTTTACGACCGTCTCCGGGCTGGGGTTGGGACCAAACTAGTTGTCCACTAGTTAGTCGCCGTGAGTCGCTAGCGTGCCGGACTCGGGATCCAACGAGTGTAAACCCTTGGCAAAGGTTTTTTTACCCCCATTTCCTTACCCCACTCATGTGTAAAGGGGGTACCCGGCTTTAGGCATGTTTCTGCGCCTCACAGGCTGCCTGTACTTGTGTTCAATGTTCGTGATGTGCTATGTGTTGTATGCGTTAGTAGTCTGTCGGGGGAGTAATTAATGTAAAGTGCTTTGAGCTCTCTCTATAAATGCCATCTTTACTGTCTTTACTAAAGCATGTGTGTTTACTACTCAACACCACCACCAAGTGTCTAAGGTGTTCTACACCAAGTCAAACATCGTCTTTTTTACTGTCCCCACCTCTCGAACCTCCGTGGACTTCCTGAAGAAGAAGAAGAAGAAGAAGAAGAAGAAGAAGAAGAAGAAGAAGAAGAAGAAGAAGAAGAAGAAGAAGAAGAAGAAGTTGTCCCTACCTGCTCCCCCCACAGCGAACAATGAGCTGGGCCATGACCCCTACAGTCACAGTCAGGATGGGGTAGTAGGTCACACTGTCCAGGCCTGCAGGGAGGGGGGGCGGGAGAAAATTACATAACAATGCATAAAACACTTTGTGAGACAATATAATGTTAACCATATATTTGGTCAGTGTGTATATCTCTGTCTACCTCTTGTTTCATCTTTCTCTTTCTCACATTTCTGGTCTGTCTCTCTGACACAGAGATCCAATGTTAAAGAAATCTTTATTTCGCTATCAATAACCAATGGTATATCTTCTATATTTACATCTAAAATCAGCTCGTAATCTAGAATCTAGGTCTATATGACTATGACCATCTCTAAAGTGACTAGAATCAGTTAGGTTAGACGCCGGTTCACAACAATATGAACTACTATGAACTCAACTTCCCATCTAGATAACCGGAAAAGCAGTGTCGTAGATATGACATTCGTTGGCAGACAGTGTAAGTTATTAGGGAGGTAAATATAAAACGTAAATTCAACCGGCAGGATTCTCAAAGTAAAATAATGAATAATGCCTACAACACAGATGAATGCTGACTCTGTCTGTCGGTTATTTTATCGTGTTTTTACGTTCAGTCAATTCTGAGAACATTCGGCCCACGGACCACACTTATAACATAGATGAAACAAGAAGACAGGGCACCTTGAATGGGCAAGTTGACAGTGATCTCGAAGGCTCCCACCTAAATATAATATAGATATAGCTAAACAAGAAGCCACGCCACCTTGAATGGGCAAGTTGACAGTGCTCTCGAAGGCTCCCTCCTTCATGGTGACCCTGGCCAGGATCTGGCTGAGCAGCTGCATCAGACGTTTGAGGAAGAGTTCTGCCGAGGGCCTTGACCAGTCAGTGACCACTTGGGGGGCCACGGTGGCCACCATCTCCAACACCCGCAGGAGGCACACCGAGATCTCAAAACAGGCGGCGCAGATCTTGATCTGACGAGACTCCAGGAGCAAGGGCTCTGTGTGAGAGGCCAGGGTTTGAATCTGAGAGACACGGAGAGAGAGAGAGAGAGATTGACGTTGAAACACAAGTTTATTAATCTCTTGAACTGTTAAACATTTCAACAGCCCTTATTTATTTCAGGGAAAGACAGAATCGAAAAGAAAACAAGGAATACCGCTCATTAAATACAAGGACAACAGGAAATAACAGGGACAGGATAGAGACGAGTGCCATTGATGCAAACTGGAAACATACACACACTGGGGGCAGTGTGCTGACAAGACGCCCTATGATATGTAATGTGCCTGTATTTTATATGAAGTTTTAACCACGTTTTGTTTGTCAATTTAATGTGTTTTTATGTACAACACCAAAGCAATGTGACATTTTTATGGACAATTTGCTGCCCTTCACTACAAGACCTCAGAGAGCAGCTACTCCCTCCATCTCCTGACCTAAACACAACCCTATACACAACTACAGACCAGCTGAGGAACACCTAAAAATACTACTACATGGCATTGGACTGAAGAGCAAGGGCTCAACGATCGCTGGATTAGAAGAAGAAGAATGGACAATAAAGTTTGATCTTAGATCTTTGATCTTACAGCGCCTTAGAGCATGAAACATGGATTTGTGCGCTATACAAATGACTTTCATCATCATCATCATCTCCGCCTACCTCCTGAATGATGCCCACAAACTCTGAGAAGGACCAGTTGAGTTGGTTCATCAAGGAGTCCAGGAACTTGGTGGATCGAGACTCTTCATCCAGCAAGATCTTGGCCAGGAGGGACTGGAACTCGTGGGAGGGGCACGGCTCTGAGGGGGGGACAACAACACAGTCAGTCTCTTTTATCTTATTTAGATTATGTATGTTCAGCCTGCAAGTGAAAATGTACATGTATTCTGGTATTTTTAGATTGATTTTTATATTCAAATGTAAAGTGTTTTGGAATATTGTTGTTTATGGAAAACACTCAAATAAAGTTATTATTATTATTTACAACAACGCAACAATTGCCCACAAGCTGTGGTGATCTCTGTGAAAATGTTCAAGTTCAAGCACCAGGGCTACAGGAAATGGCATACACATGTCTCAACATTCTACACCCTCTTGCCGCCCCTCCTGACCTTCCCATTTATCTTTGACCACCAGAAGAAGATAAAAGTTAAAACTTATAAGTATGCCACTTTCTGCCCTGGCCACACATGCAAAATGGATACGAAACATCAGGAACAATGAACAGGCCTCAAGCATTGAACAAGTCAAGTTATATCAATATGGGCAGTTTTAACTCAAGACTGCATTGCACATAGCAGTTAAATGGTCTGGACAGCCCTTGCACAACTGCATGAACAGGGGGCCAATTTGAAGGCTGTCCAGTCCCAAATTGCAAAGCTAGACTGCCATGGCTCTGTAGGTCTATTAGACCACTTGAAGAGTGAATAACTCATGCCTGATCGAAACAACAACAACAACACCATGTGCCTACTTTGCAGGCTGACATAGCTGAACTAGCAACAACAACAACACCACCACCAACAACAACAACAACACCATGTGCCTACTTTGCAGGCTACGTAGCTGAACTAGCAACAACAACAACAACACCACCACCAACAACAAACAACAACAACAAACAACAACAACAACAACACCATGTGCCTACTTTGCAGGCTGACGTAGCTGAACTCAGTGGGCTGTGCCTTGTGAGGGATCAGGTTGGGCAGGTAGCGGTAGCGATAGCCAAAACCACAGCCCTGGAGGGGGGGAAAGGGCGGGGAGGGGGGGTAAAGGAAAACAGTTAGGTCAAGTATTATTATTACTATAGACAAGACTGGACACTGCTCTCTTTCTCTTTGTAAAAAAACAAAAAAACAGACAGAACTTCTTTCCAGAAAGAAAGAAGGAAAGAAAGAAAAAGAGGAAAGAAAGAAAGAAAGAAGGAAGGAAGGAAAGAAAGAAGGGAGGAAAGAAAGAAGAAAAGAAAGAAAGAAAAAGAGGAAAGAAAGAAAGAAAGAAAGATAGAAAGAAGGAAGGAAAGAAAGAAGGAAGGAAAGAAAGAAATCAGTTTAGTTCTTTTGTTTTAGTTTCAGTGTTGTAAATTTACACCCCTAATGACTCTTTTAGATCATAATATAAAAGGTGAGACCTACGTTTTATCATCTGTGTCTGATAGGACGGGGGTGAACAGCCACGAAAACTGCCCACACAACCCATGTCCAGAATGCCCTCATCAGGACTTGAACTCGGATCGCCCGCTCCGAGCCCAAATTTGAAAACCCACTGTGTTAACCATTCGGCCACATCACTGCCCAACGTAGCTCTGCTAATCTTCAAGTGCATGAACAACATGGCACCAGACTACTTGGCTGATCTGCTAGAGAGACATGCTCCTACTCGTTCTCTACGGTCAATCCACAGAAGTAGGCTTGTCACACCAACCTACAGGCTAAAACACACAGAGAAATCTTTCTTTGTAGGTGGACCAAAACTATGGAATTCTCTCAGTTTGAAAACAAGAGAATCAGAATTTCTGTCTCAATTCAAGACCAATCTCAAAACGGAACTTTTCTGTACTGTAGTTGTGTGTGTATTATTTCTGTCTGTGGATGTCGTAGCGCCTTAGAGCATGAAGACATGGATTTGTGCGCTAAACAAATGACTTTCATCATTCATCATCATCATCAGCAAGCAAGTGTTACCTTCCACATTCTGACCAGGATCCAGTTGGTGTGAGCCCAGGACCTGTTCTCATAGGGTGTGGTCAGACACTGGATCATGGAGATTCTCCTGTGAACACACATTGAGGAAAATTGACCTACAGTCAATCTAAATTTGAATCCTATCTAAAAACATATCTGATATACTAACTTGGACTAGAAAAAACCTGCCTGACTACTCCTATTTATAGAATTTTACCTTGTATAACTTGATGTCATGATGAGTAGCACCTACCGGCCATTTCCTTTTTTGAGGGGTGCTAGAGGTTTATGATACGGTTTCATTTTGAATTTTGCCCGGACAGTGACTATAACTGGCCTACTCTTCATCAATTTCAAACTGTCAAGGGATCTTTAACGTGCTCAATATGCACCTGGGACATCCGAGTTTATCGTCCTTATCCGTGTCCCGCCATGGTTGTTTCTTTAGTTTGTGAATGTGGTCAGAACATTGTGAAACCAATTTACTCTGCAAAATAAGAATCATCTTATTTTATTTTATCTTAGCTTATCTTGCCTTATCTTCTCTCATCTCGTCTTATCTTAGCCTAAGCTTAGCTTATCTTAGCTTATCTTAGCTTAACAATGATGCCCATGTACTGTGGTCAACTTTGTGAATTCTTTTACAAGTTAGAGCACCAGGGCTACAGAAAGTAATGTGACACACACCTGGTTCAGTCCTAAATCATGGCTGTAACCACAAATGTCTCAGTGTTGTATTGACATAGGCAGTATCAACTCAAAAGACTGCATTGCACACAGCAGTCATCAGGTCCGGAGGGGTCTTGTGACTGCATTGCACAATGGCATGAACAAGGGGCCATGTTAAAGTCCCAGGTTGCAGAGCTAGGCTGCGTGCCATGGCTCTGTAGGTCTATAAGACCACTCAAAGTGTGAAGAACTCCTATGTAGTGCCTAATCAAAACAACAACAACAACAACAACAACAACAACAACATGTTAGCAATGACCACAGTATTCTTACTTGTCCATTGGAAGGTCTTCTAGCACCTTGAGTGTGTCTGGGTAACATGTGAAACAGGCCAAAGCTTGGTATAACGTGTCCTTCAGGTCTGAAAGACAATGGAAATATTAGCATCACTATTACACTTTGCCTCCTCTAAGACAATGAAAACATAGCATCATTATTAGGGCCTACACTTCGCCTCCCCTTAAAGGATTGAAGATGGCATTTATATAGCGCTTTCCCTCCAGAGAGCTCTATGACTCCCCCGACAGGCTACTAAAGCATACAACACATAAAATATTGCAAACATTGAACACAAGTACAGGCAGCCTGTGAGGCGCAGAAACATGCATACAGTCGGGTACCACTTTTACACCTGGGTTATCCTAGTACATGTTATTATGCTAGTACATGTTATTATCCTAGTACATGTTATTATGCTAGTACATGTTATTATCCTAGTACATGTTATTATGCTAGTACATGTTATTATGCTAGTACATGTTATTATACTTGTACATGTTATTATGCTAGTACATGTTATTATGCTAGTACATGTTATTATGCTAGTACATGTTATTATGCTAGTATGCTAGTACATGTTATTATCCTAGTACCTGTTATTATCCTAGTACATGTTATTATGCTAGTACATGTTTTTATCCTAGTACATGTTATTATCCTAGTACATGTTATTATGCTAGTACATGTTATCCTAATACATGTTATCCTAGTACATGTTATCCTAGTACATGCTATCTTAGTACATGTTATCCTAGTACATGTTATGCTAGTACATGTTATCCTAGTACATGTTATCGTAGTACATGTTATCCTAGTACATGTTATTGTACTAGTACATGTTATTATGCTAGTACATGTTATTATGCTAGTACATGTTATTATGTTAGAAACATGCATACAGCCGGGTACCCTTTTTACACCTGGGTGGGGTTAGGACATGGTGGTAAAAAACCTTTCCCAAGGGATTACGGAACTCCTTGTGTTTCAACTACGACTACAAATTCTGTGGTCAGTAAACGTTTTGTTTCTAGTTTATTTAGTTTTGCCTTATACTTTAAGTATAATTGCATATACTATATTTTTGAAAAAGAGGGCAGTACTAGGTAGCTGAAGGCACTACAAGAATACAACATAGCTGACAGTACTGACAGTAGAGCCACTCACCATTGCTGACAATCCTGCTGTCAAAGAAATGGTCCACTAAGAATGTAGCGTAGCGGCTCAACAAACTGGGAAGATCTGAAATTAGAGAAATCATTTGTACTGTAATATTAGGACTTTTACCACCCTTGCACAATCAAGCATTAACTTCATTTTGTTCATGTTTGTTGGTCTTTTTTAGCGTAAAATACCTCAATCTTTGGAATACTGCCCTACTCACTGACTTAATATTGCAAATCATATGAGCCAACAAAAGAAATAAAAACCCTTTCATTTTGCTACTGTGAATTTAAATCTAGGGAAAGAAAGAAGAGAGAGAGAGAAAGAGAGAGAGAGAGAGAGAGAGAAACAGAGAGAGAGAGAGAGAGAGAGAGAGAGAGAGAGGGGGGGAGAGCGAGACAAACATATTGAAGACAGACAGACAACCAAACACATACACACACAGACACACCCGCACACACACACACACACACAGACACACATACTGTGAATGCGGTGGAAGGAGGTGGTTGGGTGTAACTGGTTCCTCAGAGAGTTGAAGCAGTTGACGCAGGTCTCTATGTAGAACTCTGGCACGTACTGGAACAGCTGCCCATACTGTGAGGCCTTGGACACTGTCTTCAAGGTCACACTGAGCAGCCACACCAGGTCGGACTGCTTGCTCTGGGAGACAAGAGGTCAGCCTTTTAGCTTTGCACCCCTAGCGACACTTTTTAGATCATATAAGAGGTGAAAGTAACACATGAAGATACGGCTTGAATTTTGAAGTTTGCCCAGACAGCTGGCCTAGTCTTCGTATATTTCAAACTGCTGTGCGCAACAACATGCAAATGGGACCTCGGAAAATAGTGTCCTTATCCGACAAGACTAGGTGCTTGGTCTCACCCATCCCTCATCTTGTTTGCTAAATAAAAATGCACAAGGTATGAGCTATTCGCTCCTCAAGTGGTCTAATGGACCTACAGAGCCATGGCAGCCTAGCTCTGTAACCTTCAAATTGGCCCCTTGTTCATGCAAGAATGCAATGCAGTCACAAGACCCCCCTTCCTGACCAATTTGAAACTGTTAAACCAATAATAATATTCTTTTGCTTGGCCTGGATGCCTGGATGTACTGACCGGTGAGTAGATGATTCTGGCCACCCACACCATCTGCCTGGCCTGCTCCTCTATCTTCTCCATGAACACTTGGCGGGCGTTGTTCAGGTGGGTCTGGACCTCTGCAAGCTGAAGATGACGGAAATACAGAAATATGTTTTGAGTTTAAAGGTTTACACCCTGATCAACATACGCCTGGTTGAGTAAAAGTAACCACTGACACCATTTTAAAAAATGAAATATTTTGAGAACGACCAAACGAAAATGTGATGAAAATGTCTGAGAATGAAGTACGTCCAAAATCAATCAGTTTGACATACGTTTCACCAGGACTGCTCTAGAATTGATGCACAAATGTGGGTGCGTAATAAATGTCCAATTTTTTTGTGAATCTCAATTTTGGTGGTGGTGTTTTATCCCAAGCTGATAAGTTGTTCACTCTATCAATTTTTTTTAACATACAACAATTTTAAAGTCTTACGTCTTTGGGACATTTCTTCAGCTTATCCTCGGTGTCGAGAAGGTTGGTGATGAAATCTTGCATGTTGTCACGTAAGGCACACATCTGAGGAAACACATTCGGAAAATGACAATATGAATGATAATGCTAACAACAATCATAACAACAGCGACAAAGAGAATTTAAAGTTAAGGTCTAAGATTAGCTCAGTCGGTAGCGTGTCAGACTCGGGATCCAACGACCTCGGGTTCGAGCCCTGACTGGGGCGAGTTCCATAAACCCTTTGGAAAGGTTTTTTACCACCATTTCCTCACCCCACCCGGCTATAGGCATGTTTCTGCGCCTCACAGGCTGCCTGTAGATGTGTTCAATGTTTGTGATGTGTTATGTGTTGTATGCGTTAGCAGCCTGTCGGGGGAGTAATAGATGTAAAGCACTTTTAGCTCTCTGGAGGAAAAGCGCTATATAAATGACATCTTTTAAGAGAGGTCTCACCTTCCCTAACTGTTTCCTGGCTGCTATATGGTACAAGAGTATCACAGAGTCCAGCAGCTCTTGTAGAGAGTTTCCACTGGGCATCTCCAGCTTGGGGTACTCCTCACTGCTGGCTTTACCTGGGCACAGGATGGAGGACAACTTGGGTTGTAGTTCACTCTGAACACATACTGTACTTGCATAACATGTACCAGCATAACATGTACTAGGATAACATGTTTTCTTTCACTCGGAACATGTACTAGCATAACATGTACTAGCATAACACATACCAGAATAACATGTACCAGCATAACATGTACTAGCATAACATGTACTAGTATAACATGTACTAGCATAACATGTACTAGTATAACATGTACTAGTATAACATGTACTAGCATAATAACATGTACTAGGATAACATGTACTAGTATACCATGTACTAGTATAACATGTACTAGTATAACATGTATTAGCATAATAACATGTACTAGGATAACATGTACTAGGATAACATGTACTAGCATCACATGTACTAGTATAACATGCACTAGGATAACATGTACTAGCATAACATGTACTAGCATAACATGTACTAGCATAACATGTACTAGCTTAACACTCATCTTCTTAGTTTTGCAGCTTAGTGGGTTTTTTTCTTTTTTCAATCATGTGACTTATGTACGAATTTTTAAAAAAGGGTCCATATCTAAGCCGTTTTGGCTTGATTCCTTAGAAAACATTAGAAATAAAAACAACTCAACTATCTGTTGATAACAAAACAATAGTAAAAGGCACAAGATACAATCAAATTACTTATTATGTAAATTATAGAACTGCTTGCGTAATGTATCGACCATCAGGTCCTGAAGTAAAGATATTAGTCAAATTGTTAGGGGGGGGGAAAGAGCAAACAAACATTTTGTTATTTTGTTTTACATTTTCAATGGCAGGGTGGAAGACACTTGGAATAGTGGTAGAATGATAGAAAGTCTTGACATTGCTGGGGCAGATAATAATAATGAAGTTTATTTATAAACCGCCCACTCCCCTGAAAGACAGAGCTCAAGGCGGGGTACACTTTAAAAACATATTACACAATGCACACAGGAATGTATTACAATGTACAACACAGACTTTTTAGAGTTTACCACAATGTCAATAAGAACAACATGTTTTTTTCTAGTGCAAGTACTTGATGTTGAAAAGGAAGAGAGAACTCACTAGATTGTTTCTTGACTACTCTGCCATCCTCTTGAACCTCAATGCCCTGAGCTCTGTTCACTTCCACTGGAGAAAGAAAGATTTTGTTTTCATGAAAACTCTCCATGACCAGGATTTTCTCTACGCTGGCTTCGTATTTGTAATAATAATAAATAGCATTTTAATAGCACTTTTCCCACTCTACAGCAGGCTCAAAGCACTTTATAGCCACTAATTTCCCGAAATACCTATTTCATTCCCAAACCATCTCAACCTCCTCGGAGGCATACTGGTAGTGCTGCCTGGTCGGTGCCCATTCCGGCATTCTATTACTAATAAGATCTTTTCATTTTCTTTAGCCGGTTACCCTTTATACACCTGGGTACAGTGAGAAGTGTGAAACAAACAAGATACTTTCTCCAAGAGTACACCTGGTGGTGGATAGGAACATTTTCTGAAATCCAAATCGAGCCATCACGGCCAGGATTTGAACCCCGGATCGTTGACTTGAGAGACCAACGCACTGACCACTTGACCACCAGAGCTGGGAGATTTATTCCAGTCACAAACAGTTAAAATTTTGAACTATAGATAAATAATGACACTGTTGCATCATCAGAGTTGAGTAACATATCCATAAGGGGGCGTGTTAGCACAGTAGGTGCAGCGTTCAGTCGACACTAAGTTGTCGACCATTGGATCGCAGGTTCGAACCCACCCTGTGCCAGCTCAAAGTTGGTGTTCACTTTGAGTGTTTTTTCAGCCCCTGGTCTCCTTGATAGGTGGGACCAAGCACCTAGTCTTCTCGGATAAGGACGATAAACTCAGAGGTCCCGTGTGCATGTTGGACATGTTAAAGATCCCTCGACAGTTTGAAATCGGCCGCTGTATGGGCAAACATTCAAATAAGGACGGTAGGTAGGAGTTACTTTGCTCTAGAGTGAGAAAATGTGCTGAATAAATCAGCTACTGTTATTGTTCTTGTTGTCCTAGAAGGGATTGCTTACCTCCCAGCTGTCTGTTGAGATGGCTCATGAGGCCCCCACAGCGTAAACACTCAAAGTAATCTCGACTGTCACTCCAGAAACACTGGATGGGTGTGTACGCATCTGTGGATTAGAGGGACATTCTTTTGAAAACACCAAGAGCGATAAACGCTTAAATAGCTGTGTTACAAGCTGTTTTGTCTGTCAATTTAATGTGTTTTTATGTACAAGTTATGAGTCATTCAGTCTTCTAGCGGTCTAAAAGACCTACAGAGCCATGGCAGCCTAGCTCTGCAGCCTAGAGGGCCTTAACATGGCCCCTTGTTCATGCAAATGTGCAATACAGTCACAAGACCCCTCCGGACCAGATATCTGCTATATGCAATGCAGTCATTGAGTTGATACTGCCAATATTGATACAACTTTGAGACTTTTATGGTTACAGCCATGATTTAGGACTGAACCAGGTTTGTGTCACATCATTTTGTGTAGCCCTGATGCTTGAACTTGTGTGAAAGAATTCACAAAGTTGACCACAGCATGTGGGCAATAATCTTGGAATTTTGTTTTTGAGTTGATATTGCACATATTCAAATATTTATGGCTGCTGTCATGATTTAGGACATCTGTTCACAAAGTGTTTGGACTAAGAATTATTCGCAATGATGATATGCTATCAGATGTTTGATGAGAATGTTGTTGTTTTTTTGTCTTGATTTTTTAGTAGTTTGATCGAATGAGTTTGTGCTGTAAGTTTGATGTGTATGTCATTGTATTTGTAGTAGTACTGGTTGTAATAATACTATTCTGCGCCTTGAGCCCACACAGAGGGGAAAGTGTAAGCTAGAAATACACTTGTTATTATTATTAGGACTGAACGAGGTGTATGTGATATCATTTCCTGTAGCCCTGATGCTTGATGTGTGTGGAAATGCTCACTTGTGGAGGAGACAAAGGAAGGGTCCCCTGAGGCAAAGTCGTCCCAGTGGTGCCTCAGCACCTGCACCAGGCGGTGGAAGAAGCACAGGCTGACGGCCGGGGAGCACGACTGGGCCATCATGGAGCGGCCAAACCCTCCGTTCTCCTTCAGGAACGTCTTCAGCCTCTCCAGGAAGATATCACGTGACGTTTTGCCCTAGAGAGACAGAGAGAGAGTGAGAGAGAGAGAGAGAGAGGGAGAGAGAGAGAGAAAGAAAGAGTGAAAGAGAGAGAGAGAGGGAGAGAGAGAAGAAAGAAACAGTGAGAGAGAGAGAGAGAGAGAGAGAGAGAGAGAGAGTGAGAGAGAGAGAGAGAAAGAAAGAGTGAGAGAGAGAGAGACAGAGAGAGGGAGAGAGAGAGAGAGAGAGAGAAAGAAAGAGTGTGAGAGAGAGAGAGAGACAGAGAGAGAGAGAAAGAAAGAGTGTGAGAGAGAGAGACAGAGAGAGGGAGAGAGAGAGAGAGAGAATTACAAGCTATCAGAACTATGTTTGTTTGACATTTTTAGTTTATGTGATAGCCAGAGAGCTGTAAATGAAAATTAAACTTCTGTTCAGTCTTTATTACATGTCATTGAAAAAGGAAGGGCTAGTCTTTATTACATGTCATTGAAAAAGGAAGTGCTCTTAAGTCTTTATTACATGTCGTTGAAAAAGGAAGTGCTCTTAAGTCTTTATTACATGTCGTTGAAAAGGGAAGTGCTCTTACGTCTATATTACATGTCATTGAAAAAGGAAGGGCTAGTCTTTATTACATGTCATTGAAAAAGGAAATGCTCTTAAGTCTTTATTACATGTCATTGAAAAAGGAAGTGCTAGTCTTTATTACATGTCATTGAAAAAGGAAGGGCTAGTCTTTATTACATGTCATTGAAAAAGGAAATGCTCTTAAGTCTTTATTACATGTCATTGAAAAAGGAAGTGCTAGTCTTTATTACATGTCATTGAAAAAGGAAGGGCTAGTCTTTATTACATGTCATTGAAAAAGGAAGTGCTCTTACATCTTTATTACATGTCATTGAAAAAGGAAGTGCTCTTTAGTCTATATTACATTTAATTGAAAAAGGAATAGCTACATGTAATTGAAAAAGGAAGCGCTCGTCTTTATTACATGTCATTGAAAAAGGAAGCTTTAGTTTTTTGTCCTTACCTCCAAGTTGTCTCTGTTGACGAGGAGACACTTCAGTAGTTCCACTTGCATTGTCTCAAGCTCTGTGGACAGATGAAAACAACTGTGCCTAAAAAGTGTTATAAAATCATGTATAATATATTTTTTCTACTCTTGTGTATGGTTTTGTAATGTGGGCCTAAGGCCTTATATACCAATAAAAGCATTCAATTCAATACTATATTTTTCTGTTTGTTTACTAAGTAAACTCTTTCACTGCACAATTGTCCTCCACTTATTCACATTTATTTACAATAAGGGTGCCTGAAATAAAAATGAAAACTAGTCTTACATAATTCTAGCCAGAAAATTCTTTGATAATTCCTCAAATCAAAGTGAGAAGAAAGAGAATGTGAGGAGCAATGAACAAACCTTGTACTTTGTCTGCTAAATGGTCACAGGCATCATCAAAGGAATCCTTAGCTTCTCTCTCTTCCTCAGTGTCAGGCTCACACGGCTTGTCAAAGACATCGTCATCGTCCTCCTCATCATCTTTCTGTCAAGGCACATGTTGAACAAGATTCTCATCTTTTAATATAGTTTATATGTCAAAGACAATGACAGTTCACAACTGGACAGAGGAATAGACAATAACATAAATTAATAAGAATACATTAATACATACATATATACATACATTCCTACACATGTTGAGATGAAAGGAGGACGAGGTCAATTTCTCGTAACGTGACTCAAAATTAAACCCAAAGACCACATGATCATCCATGTGTAAACTCAACAAAGCCACCAACTTCCTTGTTCTTGTTACTTGTAATGTAGGCAAAAGGTGTTTCCAATGAAGTATGTCATGTATTTTTGTTCCTTAAAATAGTCTCTTGATTTGTCAATAGAAAGTTTCCTACAAGATTTATAATCTTCACCTGTCTTGTCCAAAACAACAGAGTGCGCTGCAAAGGGTGCTCATGGGAAATTACAGAGAATATGATAACAGCTAAATATAATTTGCATTACATCTATGCAAGTAAACAAGGCCAACTTTCCAGCGAAAGGCGAGCTTGAGTTGAATTGCACTGCCTTAGTACCCTAGCCATTGTTTGAAAAAGTAAGGTTTGTGTTCACTCAACAACTTTCTCCCTGTCCCATTGGTAGAATGGGTTAACCACTAGTAGACAATATCATCTGATCTTTACAATCCTCACCTTGGCCTTGCGGTCCCACCAGACCGTGGGTATAAGGGTGGCCAAGTTGTGGTCGTCTGGCGCCTTGATGTGCATGAACACGGGGAACTTGACTCGCTCAAACGTGGCACACAGTCAAGGAGAAATCGTGAACCTACGGTTATCAGACTAGATATGGGCCGAAGAGCAAAAACTCGATTAGAAGATGAGACTAGATAATGCGTAATCATCTGGCGCTGGGCGTTGGGCCAAACAGCGAAAGCTCGTCAAGGGCTGCTTGTTTAGAAAGACTAGAAAAAAGGTCACAGGTTGGCCATGTAGGTCTCATATGATCTAAAAAGTGTTGCTACTGGTGTCGAAAAATTTAGAAAGAGAAAAAATAAAGGGTTACGGTACATGTATATTTATGTCACCATGCTTGTGTTTTACTGTAGCCCTACTGCATTCCGTAATTATCTACTGTACTTTTATTGTGTTCTGCATTGATTGATGTTGTGTGAATGAGTGACGGACATTGTCATTGTAAAGCGCTCTGAGCCGACTGAGGGATGGGCGCTATATAAATGATCTTTTTATTATTATCATTATTACTATTATTATTATTATCTATATTATTATTAATAATAAAGGATATAGGACATGGGACAGGAGATGTCTGCGGGTCCTTTGATGTTTTAACACAGACAGGGTCAGAGCCAGAAACATTTTCTGTGGGAGAGAGCAAGAAACAGAGAAAAACATTATGTCACATTTCATACCTTGTTGTTGTTTTGATAAGGCACTACGTATAAGTTATTCACTCTTTGAGTGGTCGCATAGAGACCTACAGAGCCGTGGTACGCTAGCTCTGCAACCTGAGACTGGAGGCCCCTTGTTCATGCAATCGTGCAATGCAATCACAAAACCCATACGGACCGGATGACTGCTATGTGCAATGCAGTCTTTGAGTCGATACTGCTAATGTTGATACAACATTGAAATATTTGTGGTTATAGCCATGGTTTAGGACTGAACCAGATGTATGTCGTATCATTTTCTGCAGCCCTGATGCTTGATCTTGTGTGAAAGAATTTGGATGTCGCATGTTGAAGTTGCGCGCATTAAAGATCCCTTGGCAGTTGGAAAATGATGAAAAGTATGATCGCTGTTATGATCGCTGATCGAGCAAGAACCAAAATCAAATTGTATCATACTCCCCTAACACCAAAAACAATTTAAATGGCAGATTTTATAGCAAATATCCCTGAAAAGGGACCAGGGATACAACAAATTTTAAAAGTAAAACGAATATGAAATAAATAAGAATAACAAAGACAAAGAGTGTTCACTCTGTGGCAACTGGGTGTTGGCTTCAACGAAAAGCAGAGCTCATAACACTAAGGCAAATGTCCCTGAGAAGGAATGAAGAAAGTGTATACAATACAATACAATATAAACCATGAATCAAGTCAAGAAGTTATTCTCGTGGAATGAAGAAATTCTGATGAAGAAAGTGTATACTATAAAATACAATACTCACAGGGAACTTGAACTCTGGGTGAAAGGAGTGGAAGCGGTAACCATTGAGGAGTGATATCATCAGGTGCTCCATGCAGTCTCGCAGCTCTGGCTCCTGAGAACACAGGACGTGCAGGGATTTGTTACATAATAATAATGGAGATTATTTGTAACATAATTATAATAATAATTAGAGATTGTTTGTAACATAATAATAATAATAACGGAGATTATTTGTTACATAATTATGATAATAACGGAGATGATTTGTTACATAATTATAATAATAATGGAGATTATTTGTTACATAATCATAATAATAATGGAGATGATTTGTTACATAATTATAATAATAACGGAGATTATTTGTAACATAATTATAATAATAACGGAGATGATTTGTTAAATAATTGTAATAATAATGGAGATGATTTGTTACATAATTATAATAATAACGGAGATTATTTGTTACATAATTATGAAAAAAAAGGAGATGATTTGTTACATAATTATAATAATAACGGAGATTATTTGTAACATAATTATAATAATAATGGAGATGATTTGTTACATAATTATAATAATAATGGAGATTATTTGTTACATAATTATAATGATAATGGAGATTATTTGTTACATAATTATAATAATAATGGAGATGATTTGTTACATAATTATAATAATAATGGAGATTATTTGTTGTCGCCGAATCCCCCCTTCAATAGGAAGTACATGGACATAGTTTCCCTTTGTTTCTTATGAGTACCATAATGTTATCTGGTGGTCTAGAGGTCAACGTGTTGGACTCTTTGAGTCAAAGGTCCGAGGTTCGAATCCTGGACGTGTAGACTCGTTTGGATTTGGCGAAGACGGCGGTGATGATGATGATGTTGATGAAGATGTTGTTGTTGATGATGATGATGATGATGATGAAGATGATGATGAAGACGATGATGTTGATAATGATGATGATGATGACAATGATGATGATGATAATGATGTGATGAAGATGATGATGATGACGAAGACAATGACTACAACAGTGATAATGATGATCTAACCAGGAAGAGTGACCACACGAGGTCCAGCAACTTGTGCACCAGGGGCTGGTCACACCTCCAGTGGTCGTGGTCACAGATGGCCAGCATGAACTTGACCAGGCACGACTCCACCACATAGGGGATCCTCTGGGGAACAGGGAAATACATCATAGAGGGAAATACATCAGAGACTAGATCATACAGGGAAATACATCAGAGACTAGATCATAGAGGGAAATACATCAGAGACTAGATCATAGAGGGAAATACATCAGAGACTTGATAATAGAGGGAAATACATCAGAGACTAGATCATAGAGGGAAATGCATAAGAGACTTGATCATAGAGGGAAATACATCATAGAGGGAATGTCTTTATTGGTAGATACGGCCTTGCAGCCCACATTACAAAGACCATACACAGAGTACTTGAATAAGTTAATAATAATAATAGCCGATGTTTACTGTTCGTGCTGCCTGGTCGGCGCACATACCAACATTCTGGCAATATCTTTCACTGTCTATAGTCGGGTACCCATTTTACACCTGGGTAAGTTGAGAAAGTCGTAACAAAGTACCGTTTCCAAGAGTACACCTGGTGGTGGATAAGAAAATGCTTTCAAATCCAAATCGAGTCGGCACAGCCGGGGATCGAACCCCAGATCTTTGACTCATGAAGCTAGCATTCTGACCACTTGACCAACAGATCACATAACATGTCAAAAGTGTGTGAGTAGAACTGACCAGCAACGGTGCCAGAGACTGAAATATGTGTCCAGCCACAAGGGTGAGTGAAGCTTTGTGAGATCTGAACTCTGTGAGGGGGGGAGGGGGGAAGTCCAGCTTGTCCACGCCGGCGAAGTGTTGCTGCAGGGAGGAATGGTAACAAAACAACATGTATGTAATAATGGCAACAAAAGTAGATGCTAAAATGAAAGGGATGGTCACAAAAAACATGCAACAAAAGTAGATATTATTTTTATGGCGCTCTTCACCGCTCTACAGCAAATCACAAAGCGCTTTGTTGTTTTAAATAATAATAATAATAATAAGAAGAAGAAGAACAACAACAATAATAATAATAATAAAAGCCGATTTAAATAGCGTTTTTTCTCTTTGAGCTCAAAGCGCTTTACAGACTCTATTATAGCCCTGACAGACTAGACTCATTCCGGAGTTCTCTCAACTTCCTGGGAGGCACACTGGTTCTCCCAGCACTAACACCAATATACTTACAAGTTTCAATTCTATGAACGGGACATGGAGAAAGCCAATTTCAGAAAGAATTAGCTATCGTGCAGAGCCTTCAAAAGTAATTGAAGATATTGGTACCAGATTACATGTAGTTATCACCTGGAAAAAAGAATCTATATAGATAGATGACAAACCGAAACATGACAGTTTCGACGATCTTATGGAGTTGGAATGGAAGAATTCAGACAATGTCACTTTGTCATCAAACAGTTTGATTGTTTACAAATTGTTCTAAAATGGTTACTTATTCTTATTACACAAAGCAGAACGAAAGAGGAACTTTGATGCAGTATTAACTGCTTTGAAGTTCAAAGTTTGCCTCTTATTGAAATAAAATAGATACACACGTTAAAAGTATGAAAAAATATGTCAAAAATACAATGACAGCAGTGCTCACTTGTTGATCAGCCTGGACAAATTTGGGCAGCAGCCTGTGCAGGTATGTGAGGAGTAACTCTGCCCTGGCTACCTCAACAGCCCGCGGGGCCTGCAAGGGGAGGTAACCATCCACTGGGTATGTGCTGCTGGTTAAGGACTTTACACCAGCTCTTTTTGTGGTTCTTTGTTGTCGTTTCATAATTGCAGGTGTGTGTACATGTGTGTGTGTGTATGTGTACATGTTGCGTGGGTACACATGTGTGTAAGTGTGAAGGGGGAGTATAAATGTTTATTTAAAAATCCCACCAAGAACTAAGAAAACTAAACATCATACAAGGGAGAGGAATCCATTAAGGGGGGGGGGGATTATTTTCAGTGCTTAACAGATAGTAAACATTAAATGAAACTAGTTTTTTTTTTTTAAACCCATTAACACCAAGTCCAGTGTCAAAGGATATCTAAGAGGTAAGGCCCCAAAGTTGGCGTGTATGCACTCTGCATAAGACAGGCTGACGGCAGGGAAGTAGGCATAACTGGGTCCAACACGAACTTGGGTGAAAGCTTCTCCCATAGATACACCGTTTCTGGAAAACAATGAGGAAAAAAGGTGCAGATTTCAGGCAAATTTTAAAATTGAGCTCTATCAAAGCCCCTTCATAAAATAAAGATTTCAAAAAGCCTATTGGCACTGCTCTGTGGTGTCTCTGTGTTGGCTTCAGAAGAAGAAAAAAAACGGAGCTCATAACACTAAGGTGAATTTCCCTGGAAAGTGAGTTTAAAAAAAGGATAAACACTACTTGTAAGTGCTATGTGAACTAAGTCAACAATTTCAAACCATTCTGTTGAATACTTAAAACACTACTAATAGCAAACAGACAGTGTCAGGAAAACTTCTGCTATGTGTACTACTGTACTGCACTCAAACAAATTTGTACAAGAAATTTCAGGCAATAACTAAATGCAGATCTTTGAGAACAGATGATACGAAAAAAACAAAATCTGATGTTTTCGGTGTTGTTTTTCTCCTCTTTTTCAACAAATACAGTGGACAAGCAATAATATCAAAAAAAATGAATTGTACAAAGACTCACCTGTAAAATGATATAGCCCCATTATCACAGTCTATGGCACAGGAAATAACATCACCAGACATCCAGGGCTAGAGATAAAACAAGACTTGTACTTTTAGAATGATGACATGTAATGGTGGGGAGAAGCACTGGAACTGATTCATGAAAACTAAAAGCTTTAGAAATAGCAAAGGTTAATTCTCTCATGCAAAAGAATGAAAGCCAATAGATAACTGAAATAACTTATTACACTTAAATGTTAGATGTATGTATTATCGTTCTTTTTAAAAAATTGAGGAAAGAGGGAAAAAAACAGGAATCAGACCACAATTATCATTAAAACCTCTAAAGATCTTGTAACAGAAAACTCAATTCACTAGATTCTGGGAAACCAATGTGACTGTAATTCCATTTGCCTGCATACCTCTCCATATTTCTTTGTGGTCACATTCCACTTTCTTAACCGGCTTCCATCATAGGCATACGAGTCCCAAGTGTCTCCAACACCCTCCTGAAAAGATGACCATAATAACCACATTATTCAAATATGCACAATGACATTGTTTAGATGTTCAATTCGGGACTTTAATGTAACAAAAAAAATGTTTCAAATGTCTGAAAAGGCTTCTCTCTTAGTCGTACCAGGAGGGAGAAAGTTGACACTCAATTTTCCCTGGACCGTAACGAACCACAATTCCATTCATATTTTACCTTCTATATAAACGAGACGTCAGAGTCAGCAAAAGAAGGGAGAAAGAAGGAAAGGCCATATATCTCAGATGCTGCAATCTGTGCCGATAACAATGCAATTTTAACCAATCTCTTCAACAAAGTCTGTGCAGATCTCCTATAGATAGGCTTATTTGGTTATGAAAAACATTTGTCAAAATGCACCAAACCTCAAATTGGGGCACACAAATCCAGTCTTTCGAGACAAAAGGTAGCCAATCAATAAATCATTATATAATATGCATGTTTTCACAGATTACATTATTCAAATCATTTATATTGTACTGTCATGCATCATGTTTCATTTATGTTGATCTAGTCCAACATGTGTGGTAGTATTATACTCCTTCACATGTACTATGTTTATTGTATTGCTAACATTACTAACAAACGGCTCATACCCAATGTCCATGATTGGATCAATAAAGTGTATCTTATCTTATCTTACTGACCTCTTGGGAAAATCTGCAGTTGGAGGTGCACCACCCCAGCTGCATAACCCCTTTAGAGGCCAACATGAGCTCAAACACCCAGCGGCCCTCGTACACACAGCAGTTGGCCTTGATACTGCTAAAATTTGAGTGACTGGAGATCTGGAAATAAGAAGAAGAAAAATGTTGAAGTTCACACATCAGTACTGAAAACTATATATGGTACTGCTTGTTTCTATGATTAATTAACACTGTTCATCGTTGTTCTTGTTGCAGCGATTGCACGCAAATTGGACAATAAAGACTATATTTATTCATTCATTCAACTTACGGTGAAACACTTGATTGTTTCATGGTTGAATCTCTCACCATGTGCTCAATACAGGTAGGTCGGACAGTACGCAATTATATATTGTATTCTCATCTCTTATACGTACTTCCTGTGCTTTGTTAACATTTTCAAATCAATGTATAGCAATGTCATATCCAAAATCTATATCTCTGTAAATTGCTAACATTTGACAATTTTACATCATGTTGTTTGTAAATAAATGACATGTACATTGTATTTACTTTGTTATTCATCTTGTGATATTGTAGCGCCTTGAGTTACTCAAGTAACGGCAAAAATGCAAACAAATAAAATAAAGACAGGTGAATACAACCATTCACTTCCTAAACATGAAAGTGATGAATGGATAATGAAGAACTTGGCAGGGTTCCTCAATGTCTTTGTTTTTTTTTTAAAGGGGGTGGGCAGGGGTGGCCTACTTAATATCACTCTTTATCCATTTCAAGTCTATATGACAACAAAAAGACTTGAAAACAAAATTTGTGAAGTAGTTTAATCTGTATGAATCCATTGTTATGAGCACTCACCCCAAGTTTGTCAGGATCAACAATCAGAGTGCCCACATTGGAGGCTATATCAAACACACAGTCGGGTGGACCTAAGCGGCCAACGTCCCAGCTCTGTGCCATTTCACTAGAGTTGAGGGCATCCTCTGTTACTTCCAGTAAGCCCTCTGACAGATGTGTGTCCAGGCTCTGAAGCCGGACACACTTCCTGAAAACACACACACAGGATGAAAAATGCTGACACAGTACTGATCAGTAACGCTCCAAAAGGTGAACAATAATACCAGACCAGATGAGTGCTTCATGACCGGGTGAAGTAATAACAACGTTAAACAATTATTCACTTCTGAGTCTGAAACTATCAATGCTCTATGGCGCTTCGCAAAGTCTTAAAACAGAACACCCAGGAGATGCACAGACATTCTATTCATATTCTTCAGCAATTTGTATGCTACATTATTGGAGATTATAAGCTCTTCTAAAGAGCAGTGTTTTTTGTCGACTTTTGAACTGTTCCAGAGATGTGCTTGTTTTTTTAAAATTATTTCTTCCCCCAGAAAGTTCCAAAGTTTTGGAGCACAGTTTGAAAATGCTCTTTCTCTCCTAACAATGTTCTTGATCTTGAGACATATAAATAATTTTGGTTTGATGACCGCCAACTGCGAGATGGAGAGCACTGCTGCTCTACCAGAACAAACCTTTCTGAAGTAGAACTAGCTGCTCCCTCCACTGGGGATGGAGGTCGACCATCCTCAAAGACATGTCTGATCAAATCAGCTGTGTATGGATCTGGTGAAAAATAGGGAAAATTGTCATCATGCTACTACATCAGATTGCTTAGTATAATTCACTTCTTTCATTTGTGTTTACAATCTCATCAAGATGGGAAATGCCACAAATACGTTTTTATCCAATTTTGTCCAAATCTTTATTTTGCATCTTGTGGTGATTGTATTGAGAGAGTATAAAAAATGTCCTTAAAGTTTAAAGTTGTTGTTGTTTTATCCCAAGCCGATAAGTAAAAAGTTTAAAGTAAATTACACATTACTTATCTAGATAGAGGAAGAGACGAACAAAGAGACAAAAGATTTGAGTCAAAATAATGGTTCTCATATTTGCACCTCTCTCCATTATTTTCATAAACCGTCTCTATTATTACCATCAGCAACAGCAATGTCCACAAAGTTGGTTTCACGAGAACTTGGACCTCTTGGACTTCGTCTAATGTGAGCTTGTTGGGAATCCCTGCTGGCAGCATTTGGAGAACCAGTTGATGATGCCATTGCTATTGAAGATGGAGATTCACGGCAGCCCTCACCCCCTTTAGAAGATCGCTTTGATTTGCTCTCTGCCATTATTTGCCAGAACTTCTAGTTTCTAGCAATGTTTCAGGATAAACACTGGAGTCATTGTTATCATTTTGAATCAATTCCTTCTGCTCTGAAAATGACATGAAATTGGGATCTTACTTAACATAAACAATCAACTTTCTGGACATCTCTCTCAGTGACTATCAATGATCAGTGTATCTGATCATCACATTCTTCTCCTTAAAAAAAGGAAACATATAAAATCTACTTGGTGGTAGTCCTTCGGATCTGAAAACGATGTCATCGTTTAGCAACTCTTTAATTAACAAACACTTAAATTGGCCTAAGGAACAGACAAGAAAAGTCAAAACAATGACTATAATGTGAACTAGAGTGAAGGGGTGGCAAACGCCCCCCCCCTAAAGAAAGCAATTTTTACTAACTAGATCCATTAGTAAGGGGAATTGATTTACTTTATTCCCAGCTGTTTCAGAGAAAAACGCTAAAATAAGTTTGATGTGGCTGTCTCAGGGCTATGGTTCCCAAGAAGAAGGCTAGGCCTATGTAAATGTAAAAATGAGATCTACTCCACAGGCATGAACAATTACGCTGTGAATGTTAGATCTACCACAAATCAACATCAGTTCGTCAACTTTGATATGATACGATTCACAATCTATTTAATAAACATCGATATTTCGAGTTAAGTTAATGCGATGGTGCGATCCCCTCAATTGATCGGATGTTCAATGAAAGAAATAGAGGGGCCATGTGTGTATTGTTGCAGTCGCATGCCCCGCCCCCATTCACAATGCAGGGCAGACTTTTCTTTGATCCCGCGTTCAAGCGAGCGCTGGTTGTTGATGTCGTTGCGGAAATACCCCCAATACAACTGTGCTTTTTTCATAGTGAACAGGCTCCCTGCTAATCTGCAACAATACCCGAAAAAAAAAGCCTTTTTGTTTGACAAGGTTCCATTTTCTTAATGAACCTAACTCATGATACGTGAATCTAGTAGGCCTATTATTATTATGGCTAAATAGGGGATAAGGGATGAAACACTGGCAGTCTTTTACTTTCTTGCATTAAATCCAGAGCTGTTTGAAACAACGATTGCAAAAGTCCTCTGTATATGAGGCTGCAGTCACAATTTGAATGGAAAAAGAGTGTTAGTGTTAGATCAAGAGTGATGTAATGGATAATGGCCACCCTAAGAGCTTCTTGACTCTATCGGCCTTCTGAACCTATCCGCTGACAATGTATAGATCTAGAGGTCACTTCTTAAAGAAGATACGTTTTACTAGCAAGAGAAATTATTTTACTTTACTCCAAGCCGTTTCAGAGAAAAACGCCATAGAAAATGTGAGGGGGCCTCTATTCATACGGCATACGGTGACCGCCAATAGTGTTTCTATTCGAGATGACTCTTCTTGATTGACTTTATTCTTTTCTCTAGATTATCTAGACTCTAGATCCAGATCTAGAAGTCAAGATCTAAAGACTTCAGACAACACACTTATCTTCTAATTCTAATCTAAAATCTAGATCTAGACTGTTAGGTCTACTCCACTATTATTATCATTATCATTAGACTTGGACCATCTGTTCTGTTCTTGTAGACGAAAAAATGAAGTGGAATATACTAATACTATACACACATAGAATCTAGACAATGTAAAAAAGCAAGCAAAACTGTAGGGTTCTTAAAAAGACATACATCATCTTGCCCACCATCTCTATTAAAACTAAATGGCTATAAAACGTATATTATAGGCCAGTCATTGAATACAGTGGTTGCGTCTGGGACCTGTACACATGATAAACAAAAGCACCTAGAAAGAATACAACGGCGTGCAGGCAGTTTGGTCACCGGTCAATATGATCGTAACATTAATACAACAGCCATACCAAACAATTTGAGCGTGATGCCCTTGGTGGAGAGGAGAGCTAGAAATAAAATAATTTGTATCCAGAAAGCCAGATATAATGGACTAATGTGGAGATGTAGAGATCCCAACAGAAGACTTGAAATTAATGAATTTTCGAAGAACTAGATCGTAGGGATCGACATTATTTATAGCCTACCAAGAGCGAGAACTAATGCACATTTACATTCCTTCTACCCCTCCGCTTAGACTTTGGAATAGTATGTCATGTCAAACGAACTTAAAAACACTACTACTACACACCAATCCAACCTCTTAAAGATTAAACTCAGGTCTGTGACCATGAGAACTGACTATGATGAGCACATTTAGGGCCAACCACTAGAAGGCTGCAGGCAAACTACTTACATATATAATATCCTATCTTTTAAGAAGACTTGTTAGGATAGGGGCCTAATGAACAATAGAAAAAACATGCACCAGTTTTTTTAAAGAAAGATTTTCAATTTTCATGAATAAAGAGTCACGCTTTTATACATTGTATTGACTTGACATATTGTATTGTAACAGCTGGTGTGTGTATTTTAATATCCTCAAAGGCATTGAAAACTGAGTCACAATTGCAAAAGTCATCAATATATGAGGCTGCAGTCGTAACTGAAAGAAGAAGTTTGTTATGATGATGCTGATGTCAACACCGCACCTCAATCTCAAAATTGTACGTGAAACTTGTGCCTCAAGCACGATAAATATTAATCGAGATTAATTCTCCAGAACCTTTCGACTGTGTAGATTTTGATCTAACTATTGTAGAGTAGATCTGCATAAAAGTGTAACGGGTTCGATTTAGATACACTGCCCGGACGGGTGTTGAAGTCGGAACTTCTCCATAATAATGTCAACAAAGTACGTCGCCATGTTAGTAGTACCGAGGTGAATGCACTTCTTTTTATCAGCTTTTTTAAAGGGAATAGGGAGCAAAGTTCTTTGTTGGTTGAAATTGTGAAAATAACAAAATTGTGAGTGTATGGTTTTTTTTTCATTATCCAGAAATGTTGCGTCTGAATTCTTTATTTCTTCTGAATAAAATTATGCACGGGCCGGTTGCCAAAATGGATGCGGAGTAAACTTGATTGACTCAGCTGTGACGTGATTTCGTAAACGTATTTCAAAGACTTTGCACATTAGATTGACTTTTAAATGTATACATGGTGCATCTAAATTGTACTTGGTTTCAGTGATTGGAACAAAATACAATGAACAAAAACTAGCATATTTTTGGATTATTTTGACTCACCAATAGATTTACCTTATAAAGCAAACGAAAAGTACCGGAGAGCTGTTTGGAGTACTCTGCTGGTACAGCCTAAACGTAAAAGACTAACTTTGTAGATGGTATTAGCTTATTATTGAGTATTTCTACGTGTGTGTGTGTGTGTGTGTGTGTGTGTGTGTGTGTGTGTGTATGGTGTGTGTGTGCATGTGCGCGTGTGTGTGTGCGCGCGCGCGCGTGTGTGTGTGTGTGTGTGTGAGTTGTTGTTTTCATTTTGCTTTGGGCCTACCGTAATGCTAACAATACTTAGGATTGCCGAAGCGCAAAGCATACGATCGCGTTAATCCTTAAGTCTGGGGAGGAGGAGGAGAAGAAGAAGAAAAAGAAGGCCTACGTAAAAAAGAAGAAAAAAAAAGATGCCACAGTTGTACATTCTGCTCAAAAGTAGCCGAAGCGCGCTGGAAGTATCATTGTGTGGTAGATAGGCCTACTATTTAGACTGTTGATTACACCATGTAATCTGACAAATCTGTCCATGTTGGCCTGAATATTAGGGTTTATAGGCCTATCTAGACCTATTGTGCAAAACTATAGAAGATACATTTCTTACATTGTATTTTCTTATCCACCTCCAGGTGTAGGCCTACTCATAGAAAAAAGTGCGTTGTCACAAAGTTTTCATCCAGGACTACTCTTGCCTACTATAGACAGTGAAAGATCATGTCAGTATGTTGGTGTGGGGTAATGATACTATGTAAAGCTTAATGCACTATACAAATGAGAATCACATATTATCAAAAGCCTTGGGGAGGACAGGTGGGCTACATTTTTAAAGCTCCGAGGACTGTAGAATCTATGTCATCAGATGTTGAGGTAAGGTGTATAGTATCACACAATCACACACGCGCGCGCACGCACGCACGCCGGGGGGGGGGGGGGGGGGGGGGGGGGGGGGGGGGGGGGGGGGGGGGGGGGGGGGGGG